>ONZH01013538.1:0-125136 GCA_900303285.1 Rhinella marina
GTCAAGTCTAGAACTTACCTCCTCATAGAAACTGATTAAATTGGTTTGACATGACCGATCCCTCATGAAGCCATGCTGATATGGAGTTATTTGCTTATTTTCATTGAGGTACTCCAAGATAGCATCTCTCAGAAAACCTTCAAACAGTTTACCCACAACAGAAGTTAAACTTACCGGCCTATAGTTTCCAGGCTCTGTTTTTGGACCCTTTTTGAATATTGGCACCACATTTGCTATGCGCCAATCCTGTGGAACACTTCCCGTCAGTATAGAGTTCAGAAATAAGGGTCTGTCGATTACATTACTTAATTCTCTTAGGATACGGGGGTGTATGCCATCCGGTCCTGGTGATTTGTCTATTTTAATATTTTTAAGATGTTGCTGCACCTCTTCCTGGGTCAGAGAGGACACTTTTAAAGGGGAATTTACTTTTATATTCTGCATTTCATCTGACATTTTATTTTCCTCAGTGAATACAGTGGAGAAAAAGTTATTTAGTAGCTTCGCTTTCTCCTCATCGCTCTCTGCTACTCCCCCCTCATTACTCTGTAAGGGGCAGACACCTTCAGGTTTATACTTTTTAGTATTTATATAATTGAAGAACATTTTAGGGTTAGTTTTACTCTCTTTGGTGATTAATCTCTCGGTCTCTAGTTTGGCTGTTTTTATGTGTCTTTTACATATTCTATTTTTTTCCTTATAGTTTTTCAATGCTTCCTCACTCCCCTCCTGTTTTAGTGATTTAAATGCTTTCTTTTTGTCATTTATTGCTTTTTTTACAGTTCTATTTATCCACATTGGTTTTTTCTTGTTTCTTATTATTTTATTCCTGTATGGTATGTACCTCTCACAATTAGATATTAGGATGCTTTTAAAAATATCCCATTTTGTGGCTGTATTTTTATTTTTGAGGACTTTGTCCCAGTTAGTTAGGCCTATGGCCTCTCTTAGTTGGCTAAATTTTGCTTTTTTGAAGTTTGGTATTTTTGTTCCTCCCTGAAGAAACGCTCTTTTGAATGACAATTGGAAGGTTATTATGTTATGGTCACTGTTTCCCAGGTGTCCCCCCAACCTGCACACCTGTTGTTCTGTCAGGTCTATTGGTTAATACTAAGTCCAGTATGGCCGTCCCTCTAGTGGGGTCCTGAACCAGTTGGGAAAGGTAATTGTCTTTGATTATTTCCAAGAACCTGTTTCCTTTATGAGATGTACAGGTGTCAGTTTCCCAGTCTATATCTGGGTAGTTGAAGTCCCCCATAATAACGACCTCATTATGATTTGCTGACCGCCCAAAAAATTTAAGGGGCACATGCTGCTGCCACCTCACCGCTAAGAGTCGCTGACGACTATTTCTTTTTTCACTATCCACCGTGGGAGGCCAGGGCCCCCCCCCAGCAGCGTGTGCCGCATCAGCCATTCCACTCTCTCTCTCCGCTCCATCGCCAGGGGGTGGCCTTCTTCAAGGGCCCCCGGAGAGGGAGCCAGAGAAATGGCTACCACATCCAATGAAGGCAGCAGGCGCTTAAATTACCCACTCCCGACTCAGGGAGGTAATGACGAAAAATAACAATACAGGACTCTTTCGAGGCCCTATAATTGGAATGAGTACACGTAAAATCCTTTAACGAGAAACTAATGGAGGGCAAGTCTGGTGCCAGCAGCCACGTTAATGCCAGCTCCAATAGCGTATATTTAAATTACTGCACTTAAAAAGCTCGAAGTTTGATCTTGGAATCGAGTTGGCCGTCTGCAGCGAGGTGAGCTACCACCTGTCGGAGCCCCTGCCTCTCGGCGCCTCCCCGATTCTCTTCGCTGAGTGTCCCAGGGGCCGGAATAGTTAACTTAAAAAATTTGAGTGTTCAAACCAGGCCAGGTCGCCTCAATACTTGAGCTATGAATAATGGAATACGACTCCATGCTGCTGCCACTGCACTTTATCAAACTGTCCCAAATTTAAGGTTGACACGCTAATGCCAAGCTGAACGTTTAAGGGTGACACTCTGCTGCTGAGCAGACTGAAAAAAATGGGGAGAAATGCTGCTTAGCTGAACGTCTGAAAAATTAGAAGTGACATGTAGCAGAGCTTAGCGTGTAAAACATTATGGTTGAGTGCCTGCTGGTGAGCTGACAGGCCAAAAAATTATGCTGCAGGCCCAGCTTGTGAGCTGACCAGCTAAAAAATTTGGGTGCAGGCCCAGCTGGTGAGCTAAGCGTGTAAAACATTATGGTTGAGTGCCTGCTGGTGAGCTGACAGGCCAAAAAATTAAGTTGCAGGCCCAGCTGGTGAGCTGACCGGCTAAAAAAGTCGGGTGCAGGCCCAGCTGGTGGACTTCGAGGGCAGCCTAAAAAGAAGTTTCATATGATGGAGGAAAAGGAGGAAGAGGATGAGAAGAGGAAGGGGTACATGATAATACAGTGTATTCAATACATCCTAAAAGCCAGATTTAAGGTTCCTTCATGTTAAGCCGCTTTCCTCTGGTGGAGTTGAGCAGTCAGGGGCAATCCAGGCCTTGTTCATTTTGATAAGCGTCAACCTGTCAGCATTGTCAGTTGACAGGCGGATGCCCTTATCAGTAATTATGCCCCCAGCGGCACTAAATACCCGCTCAGACAAAACGTTGGCGGCAGGGCAGGCCAGCACCTCCAAGACGTAGAGCGCCAGTTTGTGCCACGCGTACAGCTTAGATAAATTATATGGCACAGAGGGATCGCGGAGGACGTTGACATTGTCAGCTAGGTACTCCTTTACCATCTTCCAAAACTTTTCCCTCCTTGTCACTCTAGGCCACTCATCAGGGTGAGGCTGCTGGTAGGGTGTCATAAATCTGTCCCAGGCCTTGGAGAGTGTCGCCTTGCCTTTGTTGGAACTGCTGTGTGTTCCCCTCGTCTCCCCTCCTCGGGTGTCCAAGGAACTACGTACGAGAGAAGGGAAGTTCTCTTTGTAGTGGGGGTCTAGAAGGGTGAACAACCAGTAATCCATGTTGCCTAATATGCCTATAACGCGAGGGTCACTGGAAGGGCAGCATAGCCTGAAATCAGCCATGTGTGCCAGAGTCCCAACAGACAAGGCTTCACTCTCCCCACCAGGAGCATAACTCTCAATATCCTCCTCATCCTCTTCCTCCTCTTCAGCCCATTCATGCCGAAGAGATGGTGTAAACGGGGTATGCCTACCCTGTGTTTGGCGGTGGCAACCGTCTCCTCCTCCTCCTCCAATTGGCGCTGAGAAGACAAATCAAGGGTAGACTGGCTATCATCCTGTGTAGGGTCTTCCCCCATTTCCACCTCTTCCACACGCAGAGAATCGGCCTTTATTGTGAGCAGAGACATTTTTAGTAGACACAGAAGTGGGATGGTTACGCTGATAATGGCATTATCGCAGATCACCATCTGTGTAGATTCATCAAAGTTGCGTAACACCTCACAGAGGTCAGACATCAATGCCCACTCGTCGCTTGTGAAGAGCGGAAGCTGACTAGAAAGGCGCCGACCGTGTTGCAGCTGGTTATCTACTACTGCTCTCTGCTGCTCACAAAGCCTGACCAACATGTGGAAGGTGGAATTCCATCGCGTGCTCTAGTCGCACAGTAGGCTTGCCAGGCTGGCTGAAGCTGTCGGTGACTTGCGGAAATGTGCACACAGGCGACGCACCTTCACCAGTAGCTGAGACAAATTGGGGTAGGTTTTCAGAAACCGCTGAACCACTAAGTTGAATACATGGGCCAGGCATGGTATGTTTGGGAGGCTGGCCAGCTCCAAAGCCGCTACCAAATTGCAGCTCAGCCTGTTCCCTTATGCCATGCCACAGCTCTGCGGCGGTGTGCTGTTTGTCACCCAGGCACATAAGCTTCAGCATGGCCTGTTGCCGCTTACCAACTGCTGTGCTACACTGCTTCCAGCTACTGACAGAAGTCTGAGTGGTGCTGCAAGATGGCAATTCTGCATGGGAAGAAGTGGAGGAGGAGGAAGAGAAGGAGGGGTTGCAGCCACTACTATAGTTGGCAGCGGAAATCCGGATGGAAGTAGGGCCCGCAATCCTCGGCGTGGGTAGCACCCGGGCCATCCCAGGGGATGACTCGCTCCCAGCCTCCACAACGTTCACCCAGTGTGCCATCAGGGAAATGTAGCGTCCCTGGCCACAAGCGCTTGTCTATGTGTCAGTTGTTAAGTGGACCTTGCCAGTAACTGCATTGGTCAGGGCCCGGGTTATGTTTCTGGACACATGCTGGTGTAAGGCAGGGACAGCACACCGGGAAAAATAGTGGCGGCGGGGGACTGCGTAATGAGGGACAGCTGCCGCCATCAGGATCGAAAGGCCTCGGTGTCCACCAGCCCAAACGGCAACATTTCCAGCGCCAGCAACTTGGAAAGTTGCGTGTTTAGAGCTATGGCCTGTGGGTGGGTGGCAGGGTATTTGCGCTTGTGTTTAAATGCCTGCGGTAAGGACATTTGAACGCTGCGCTGGGACATTGAAGTGGACTTGCTGGCTGATGTTTCCTGCGAAGGTCCAGGTGCAGGGCGGGAGGCATCTGGTCCTTCGTGTTGGACAGCAGGTAACAGAGGGGAAGAGGAGGTAGTGGTGTGACCTGCAGACACAGATCGTAGACCCAGGCGTTCAGCCCACCTTTTAGGGTGCTTTTCTGACATGTGTCAATCATGCTGGTGGTGGTCAGGTTGCTGGTGTTTACGCTCCTGCTCATCTTGGTACGGCACAGGTTACAAATTACAATCCATTTATCATCAGCACTTTCCTCAAAAAACCGCCAGACTGCGGAACACCTAACCCTTGGCAAAGGAGCTGGCCTCAAGGGGCTGCTCCGGGGAACAGTTGTGGGCCTGGTTGGTGTGGCCTGCCTTCTCCCTTTTTCCACCCCACTGCCTCTTCCAGCCTGTTGCACTGCTGCGAATCCCTCCCCCTCTGTACTGCTGTCCTCGCTCAGCTTGCCACCTTCCCAGATTGGGTCAGCTATTTCATCGTCCACCACCTCCTCTTCCACATCCTCACTCTGTTCCTCCTCCTGACATGGTGAACTAACAAGAACCTGACTTAACTGCATCCTCATCCACAACCTCTTGAGACACTAATTGCCCTTGACTTATTGGCAACTGTGTCTCATCATCATCATCCACCTCGGGAGAAAATACCTGTCGTTCCCCACCGTCATCTTCTTCAGACTGTGTTTGCTCAATAGGTTGGGAATCAGGGCACAATATCTCATGTCCCACTTCAAGCGGCCTTGGAGAGAGGCCCAAGCCAAGGGACGGTAATGAAAAAAGCTCCTCAGAATATCCCAATGTGGGATCTCTTCTTTGCCCAGACTCTGCATGGTGGGAGGAAGGAGGATCAGGGTGAGGATGCGACTACCTGCTCTCACTGGTGTGGCGACAAGAGTTGTGTCTTGCGTCGCCCTGAAAACTGTAACATGAAGCTAGGAGTTTTGGATGACTTTGTTTCTTGGGCTCTGCCAGCAGGCACAGTTTCACCGCGCCCAGAGCCATGGCCTTTGCGTTCACTTCCCTGTCCCTTAGTGCTCGCCTTGTGCATATTGTATAGTATATATGCAACTTAGTCACAACTACAGTAATGCAGATTTTTATTAACTGTATGATCAGAAAAATTTAAACGAATGTCCAATATTCTGAATGCGCAAATGTTATAGAGCAGCCGCAAATGAGGAACTGCGGCCTAAATTAACGGTATTAAATGTAACAAAGGCTGTCAGCTACATAGACTTTTGAACGTTTCTTATACGCTGTGCACCTAGTGTTACTGACATGGAATACTTGGGGTTTTTTTTGCCACCCAAAAAAAAAAAAGGAGACGTATTTCACAATGGACTTTGGTCTTTTTGGAACAGCGACAATTTTTCTACCTACCCAAATCCTATCCCTATAGTTTAATTCCCTCCTTGGGCAAATTAAACTGCAGACGCAAATGAGGAACTGCGGCCTAAATTATCGGTATTAAATGCAACAACGGATGTAGGCTACATAGATTTTTGAACAGTTCTAATACGTTGTGCACCTAGTGTTACTGGCAGGGCACACTTGAGGTTTTTTTTGCCACCCAAAAAAAATGCAGAAGGATTTAACAATGGACTTTTGAACAATGATACTAACTCTGCCTATAGAAATCCTATCAATACGCAAATGTTATATAGCAAGACGCAAAAGAAGTACTGCGGGCTTAACAGCAGAAATTATAGCGAAGTGTGTCAGGTATATAGTACACAGAGAGTAAGCTACAGCATGCAGCAGTAGCACATGTGGCATTAATGACAGGCCATCTAGTGCTATTTTCACCACCTTTAAAGTCCTCAAATATAAGTAAATAAAGGTTTGTGCCAGATATAATAGCCCTTAACCCATTCACTCCCGGAGGTTTTTTCGGCTTTCTGTTTTCGTTTTGCACTCCCTGCCTTCAAACAGCCATAACTGTTTTATTTTTCTGTTCACATAGTTGTATGAGGGCTTGTTTTTTGCGGGACTAGTTGTACTTTCCAACGCCACCATTTAATATTGCATATGGTGTAGTGGGAAGCGGGAAAAAAATTCCAAATCGGGTGAAATTGCAAAAAAATCGCTATTCCGCTACAGTTCTACGGGGTTTTTATTTACAGCGTTCGATGTTCATTAAAACTGACCAGTTTCTTTCATTCTACTGGTCAGTACAAATCCGGCAATACCTAATATGTATAGTTTATCCTGCGTTTTGATAGTGATAAAATAATCATAAAGTTGGCCTTTTTTCCTTGTCATATCTTGACCCCTATAACTTTTTGGTATTTATGTGTACAGAGCTGTATGGGGGCTCATTTTTTGCGGGGCGGTCAGAAGTTTTTATTGATACCATTCTGGGGTGTGTATGACTTTTTTAACACTTTTTATTTAATTTTTTTTTAGAAAAAAAAACAACAAAAAACGGCGAATCGCCATTTGGACGCTTTTTTCCACCACACAATTCGCCGTATTGGAAATTTTTTCTATATTTTATAAGTACGGGCGTTTTCGGTCATGGTAATACCCATGATGTCTATATTTATTGTTATTTAGGTATTTATTTTTTAATTATATGGAAAGGGGGGTGATTTAAACTTTTATATTTTTTTATTTTTTATATATTTTTTAACATTTTTTTTTAATTTTTTGTGATTATTTTAAATCTCAAATATGAGCAAATAGATTGTGTTTTTTATTTTTTTCTTTATGAGCAATGAAGGTTTTTTAATTTTGAATAAATGACCGAATTTGCTCATTTCTTATCCTGGCCTGCCATCTAGTGGCCAGAATAAGAATTGCACTTTGAAAGCTGTAAACCTCATAGTTTATAAGGTCGAAAAAAAGACATCTGTCCATCCAGTTCGACCTGTTTTCCTACAAGTTGATCCAGAGGAAGGCAAAAAAAACCCTGTGCGGTAGAAGCCAATTTTCCTCACTTTAGGGGAAAAAATTCCTTCCCGACTCCAATCAGGCAATCAGAATTACTCCCTGGATCAACAACAACCCATATCTAGTAACTATAACCTGTAATATTATTACCCTCCAGAAATACATCCAGGCCCCTCTTGAACTCTTTTAGTGAACTTACCATCACCACCTCCTCAGGCAGAGAGTTCCATAGTCTCACTGCTCTTACCATAAAGAATCCTCTTCTATTTTTGTGAACAAACCTTCTTTCCTCCAGGCGCAGAGGATGTCCCCTCGTCATGGTCACTGTCCTTGGGATAAAGAGATCATGGGAGAGATCTCTGTACTGACCCCTGATATATTTATACATAGTTATTAGATCTCCCCTCAGTCGTCTTTTTTCTAAAGTGAATAACCCTAATTTTGATAATCTTTCTGGGTACTGTAGTCCACCCATTCCAGCTATGACTTTAGTTGCCCTCCTCTGAACCCTCTCCAGCTCTGCTATGTCTGCCTTGTTCACAGGAGCCCAGAACTGTACACAGTACTCCATGTGTGGTCTGACTAGTGATTTGTAAAGTGGCAGGACTATGTTCTCATCACGGGCATCTATGCCCCTTTTGATGCAATCCATTATCTTATTGGCCTTGGCAGCAGCTGTCTGACACTGGTTTCTCTAGCTTAGTTTGCTGTTTACTAAAATTCCTAGGTCCTTTTCCATGTCAGAGTTACCCAATTTTTTACCGTTTAGTATGTACTGGTGACTTGCATTATTCCTTCCCATATGCATAACCTTACATTTGTCAGTGTTAAACCTCATCTGCCACTTTTCTGCCCAAGCCTCCAGTCTATCCAGATCCATCTATAGCAGTGTACTGTCCTCTTCTGTGTTAATTACTTTACACAGTTTAGTGTCATCTGCAAAAACTGATATTGTACTGTGCAAGCCTTCTACAAGATCATTAATAAATATATTGAAGAGAATAGGGCCCAATACTGACCCCTGTGGTACCCACTAGTTACAGTGACCCAATCTGAGTATGTACCATTAATAACCACCCTCTGTTTTCTATCACTGAGCCATTTACTTACCCACATACAGACATTTTCTCCAAGGCCAAGCATTCTCATTTTATATACTAACCTTTTATGTGGTACTGTGTCAAATGCTTTGGAGAAGTCCAGATATACGACATCCATTGATTCCCTGCGGTCAAGTCTAGAACTTACCTCCTCATAGAAACTGATTAAATTGGTTTGACACGACCGATCCCTCATGAAGCCATGCTGATATGGAGTTATTTGCTTATTTTCATTGAGGTACTCCAAGATAGCATCTCTTAGAAAACCTTCAAACAGTTTACCCACTACAGATGTTAAACTTACCGGCCTATAGTTCCCTGGCTCTGTTTTTGGACCCTTTTTGAATATTGGCACCACATTTGCTATGCGCCAATCCTGTGGAACACTCCCTGTCAGTATAGAGTCCTTAAATATCAAGTATAAGGGTCTGGCAATAACATTACTTAATTCTCTTAGGATACGTGGGTGTATGCCATTCGGTCCTGGCGATTTGTCTATTTTAATCTTTTTAAGATGCCCCAGTACTTCTTCCTTGGTCAGACAGGACACTTTTAAAGGGGAATTCACTTTTATATTCTGCATTTCATCTGACAGTTTATTTTCCTCAGTGAATACAGTGGAGAAAAAAATATTTAAGAGTTTTGCTTTCTCCTCATCGCTCTCTGCTACTCCCCCCTCATTACTCTGTAAGGGGCCGACACCTTCAGATTTATACTTTTTAGTATTTATATAATTGAAGAACATTTTAGGGTTAGTTTTACTCTCTTTAGCAATTAGTCTTTCAGTCTCTAGTTTAGTTGCTTTTATTTGTCTTTTACAAATTCTATTTTTTTCCTTATAGTTTTTCAATGCTTCCTCGCTCCCCTCCTGTTTTAGTGATTTAAATGCTTTCTTTTTGTCATTTATTGCTTTTTTTACAGTTCTATTTATCCACATTGGTTTTTTCTTGTTTCTTATCATTTTATTCCTATACGGTATGTACCTCTCACAATTAGATATTAGGATGCTTTTAAAAATATCCCATTTTGTGGCTGTATTTTTATTTTCGAGGATTTTGTCCCAGTTAGTTAGACCTATGGCCTCTCTTAGATGGCTAAATTTTGCATTTTTGAAGTTTGGTATTTTTGTTCCTCCCTGAAGAAATGCTTTTTTTAATGACAATTTAAAGGTTATTATTTTATGGTCACTGTTACCCAGGTGTCCCCCAACCTGCACATCTGTTGTTCTGTCAGGTCTATTGGTTAATACTAAGTCCAGTATGGCCGTCCCTCTAGTCGGGTCCGGAACCAGTTGGAAAAGGTAATTGTCTTTGGTTATTGCCAAGAACCTGTTTCCTTTATGAGATATACAGGTTTCAGTTTCCCAGTCTATATCTGGGTAGTTGAAGTCCCCCATAATAACAACCTCATTCTGATTTGCCGCTTCGTCTATTTCATTTAGAAGTCGATTTTCTGTGGCCTCTGATATATTAGGTGGTTTATAATAAACTCCTATTAGTATTTTATTATTGTTTTTGGCTCCATTTATTTCTACCCACAGTGACTCCACATCTTCATGTCCCTCACTTATATCTTCCCGGATTGTGGGCTTTAGACAGGACTTTACATAAAGGCAGAAACCTCCCCCTCGCCGGTTTTGACGATCCTTTCTAAAAAGATTGTAACCCTGTACATTAACTGCCCAGTCATAGGTATCATCCAGCCATGTCTCAGTTATTCCCACTATGTCATAGTCCTCCTCACACATCCTCAGCGAGGTTTACAGCTTTCAGATCGTGTACAGACACCCCGATTGGCCACACGCAACTAGATGCCTTGATAACGTGTGATCACAACATCTAAAGTCCTATGAAGGCGCCGCCGATGGCGGTAAGTACCCGCAAGTCTCTGCTGTTAGAAACAGCAGAGACTTGCCGGCCATGACGCCCGCCGCACGTGCGAGTGGGCGCCATGTGTCCGCATTGCCCCAGCGCCGTACATGTAAGGCGCTGGGGCTGTAAGGGTTAAAAGGGCTTTTGGGTCTTTTCTGAGCGATTTCTATCCCTGCCTAGTGTGCTTCTCTCCCTACAGTGTATGTCCCTCCTTGCTGCAGCAGCGCTTGTGGCGTTAATGGCAGGCCACCTAGCGCTATTTTCAACACCTTAAAAGTCCTCAAATATAAAAAAATAAAAGTTGTGCCAGATATAATAGCCCTTAAAAGGGCTTTTGGGTCTTTTCTGAGCGTTTTCTATCCCTGCCTGGCGTGCTTCTCTCCCTACACTCTCTGTCCCTCCTTGCTGCAGCTGTCCCTCGCTCGGTATGAGCCGGTCACATGTCACCGGGTGCTTTATAGCACCAGATGACGTGTTCCCGGCCATCCAATCAGTGAATGCCAGCACCTTCCCGCACGCTAATTGGTTAATTAGAGTGCGGGGAGGGGACTCGAGCATGGCGCTCGAGCACACGCAGTATTCGGCCGAATACCACGTGGTCCCGAGCACCACCATGTTCGGCTGAATAGTGTATTCGGCCGAACATGTTCGCTCAACACTAATAGCAGGTAATCATTACCTATTTTTTATTGACTATTAAAGCAATGCTCTGTAATCGCCATCATCCCTCTATCTGGGGTGAGCAGGAGTGTTGCATCAGTCACCTATACCACCAGTCCTCCTCTGCCTTATAGTGGATGGGAAGGTCACCGTAGTCCAGTTTCCCACTCTGAAGACCGCAGCAAGTGCCAGGCTGCAAGTCATCTTCCTTGTTTGTGTAGTGCACATGCATGTGTTTCCCAGTCAACAGGGGCATAACTACCATAGTGGCAGACCATGTACTGCTATGGGGTCCAGGGCAAGAGGGGGCTCAGTTGGAATCATCTACTAAAGGTGAAAGCTTAATCAGGATTCTACTCTCTAAAGGAACACCTTTTAGCAAATGAGGCAGTGGAAAAAGTGTCCCAAGGGTGGAAACCCTTCTGTCCTGTGTGTGTGTGTGTGGGGGGGGGGGGGGGAGCTGGTTTGATCCTTGCTATGGGGCCCTTATTTCTCTATGTATGCCACTGCCAGTCAACTTGGGCTATTTTAACCCTTTCATGACCGGACCTATAAAAGGCCTGAATGTCCAGGCAACTTTTTGTGATTTGGGCACATGGTGGTTTAGTGACCCTAATTTTTTTATTTGTTTGAATATCAAAATAATTCTTGCAATTTTTTTTTACTTTAAACTTAGGACTTTTTATTAGAATGTTTTTTTAAGATTTTTTATATTTTTTTAGGTTTAATTTGGACGAAAGCCGTTAATTCTTTTTTTTTAAAAAGTAATTTTTAATTATAGATTTTTATTTTTTAAATATTAAATTTGACACACAAAATAATTATTGCAAGGGGTTCCCTATTTGATGACGATCGTTTTGATATATAACATGTATATGACTGTTTCCGTTGGCGACTGCGTTAATAATTTTCTTTTACACTTTTTATTTGTATTTTTATTATTATTTTTTTACTTATATATTAATTTATTTTTGACACATAAGGGCTCGTTCACATCACCGTTAGGGATTCCGTTCTAACTTTCCGTTATAACGATGTTACGATGGAAAATAACGGAATCCCTAGGACGGAAATCAAAACGGACACCTTTAAGAGGCATTCCGTTTTGATCCGTCATAATAGAAGCCAATGGGAAAGCATAACGGATCCGTCTGCTTTCCGTTATGCTGGACGGAAAATAAAGTCCACGGGACTTTGTTTTCCGTCCAGAATAACGGCAACCAGACAGATCCAGTTACAGGGGAAAAGAGGCCCCTGTGGGGGCATTAGACACAGGCAGTGCTCTCGTCCAGGCAAAGGAGAAGGCAGAAGCGGTAATATGAGCTGGGACCCAACCTGCTCCTGCTAGATTTCAGGAGCAGGAGCTTTAATCCCAGCACTGATCAGTGCTGGGATTAAAGCGCTGCCTGCATGTGTATATACGTGCTATCTGCTATCATACAAGTCTATGGAAGCGATTCTTCCCATAGAAATGAATGGGACGGTGAGGTGTAGTTACACCTACTCACCACTACCCCGTTACGGCCAGCATGTAAACAGTGAAGAGGAGGCAGCACTGATATGGCGCGCGCCTCCTCTTCAAACAGCTGATCGGTGGGGGTGCCGGGTGTCGATGCCTGAGGATAGGTCATCAATATATATAACTCGGAAAACCCCTTTAAGGCCTTTCAGGGGTTGATCAGTTAAAAAAAAAAAGAAATTAAATTTTATTTACCATATCCATTTGGGAGCAAAGTGGCCACTACAGCCATGTTTGCTTGAAGATCTAGCGTGAAATCTCACAAGGAGTGTGATGATGTCGTCACACTGGCCAGCTTACTGAGCACAAGATTTCGCTGGGATCTTCAAACAAGATGGCAGTGATGGCCTCTTTGATCTCAAATGGATGAGGTGAGTATGTTTTGGGGGTTTTTTACCTCCATTTCAGGAAAAATTGATTTGAAGCACATGGAAATTTGGCTTTGCAGCGAATCTAATTTTCCCTGAAATTCATATCGAATACCACTTTGGATACTTCGATGTTATGACCCCAGAAAACACAGGCAAATTTACAGATGACTATAAAGAAGTGTAAGTAGTAGACAGTTTACTATTTAACCCCTTCCCGACCAGCGCCGTACATGTACGGCACTGGTGCGGGGACATGACGCCCGCAGAGACTTGCCGCTACTTACCTCCATCGGCGGCGTCTTCCTGGGCCTTCTGATGCCGTGATCACACGTGATCACGGCATCAGGATGCGTCTGAACCCAGAAGCGTACGCTTCCGGGTGGTGTACAGACGCCCCGAGTGGCCAATCGGGGTGTCTGTACACCATATGAAAACTGTAATCATCGCTGGTGAGGATTACAGTTTTCAAACTGCAATTCTTATTCTGGCCACTAGATGGCAGGCCAGGATAAGAAATTAGCAATTTTGGGATTTAACTCCATCTAGTAAATCCTTGATTGCTCATAAAGAAAAAAAAAACACAATATATCAGCTCATATTTGAGCTTTAAAATAGTCAGAAAAAAAATTAAAAAAATGTAAAAAAAATATATAAAAAATAAAAAATATATAAAAGTTCAAATCACCCCCCTTTCCGTATAATGAAAAAATAAATACCTAAATAACAATAAATATAGACATCATGGGTATCACCGTGACCGAAAACGCCTGTACTTTTTAAATTTATTTTAAAAATTCCAATACGGTGAATTGTGTGGCGGAAAAAAGCGTCCAAATGGCGATTCGCCGTATTTCATCGCTTTTTTTTTCTAATTAAATAAAAAGTGATCAAAAAGTCATACACACCCCAGAATGGTATCAATAAAAACTTCAGATCGCCCCGCAAAAAAATGAGCCCCCCATACAGCTCCGTACACATAAATACCAAAAAGTTATAGGTGTCAAGATATGACAAGGAAAAAAAAAAACCAAAAGGCCAACTTTATAATTATTTTATCACCATCTAAACGCAGGAAAAAGTATACATATTAGGTATCGCCGGATTCGTACTGACCAGTAGAATGAAAGTAACTGGTCAGTTTTAATGAACATCGAACGCTGTAAATAAGAAACCCGTAGAACTGTAGCGGAATAGCGTTTTTTTGCAATTTCACCCGATTTGGAATTTTTTTCCCGCTTCCCACTAGATCATATGCAATATTAAATGGTGGCGTTGGAAAGTACAACTTGTCCCGCAAAAAACAAGCCCTCATACAGCTATATGAACAGAAAAATAAAACAGTTATGGCTGTTTAAAGGCAGGGAGCGCAAAAGGAAAATGCATAACCGAAAAACCTCCGGGGGTGAAGGGGTTAAAAAATAGTAAAAATAAAAAGGTAGATGAAAATATTTCTTTGTGCTGATAAATTCACACAAATTCTTATCAAGAAATTAACCTTTCTGAAAATTTCTGTTACTGTAAAATATGGTCATTGAAACTTAAAAGGAGGAAATGATGAGAATAAATAAGATGCATGGATAGAATCATGAAAATAATACAGTTGCCTTTGAGCAGCTTGAAAAACATAGCAGGTCTTTGGCTAGAGGAACACTATGCAAGTGGTTACAAAGATTTTAAACCATAACTTTCATAGATATTCAAAAGTACTGAATGCAAAATCCCCTTGGCTCCATTCTCAGTTTAAGTGATTAAGAAACAAACTAATGAATTTGCACCACCCAAGATTTATAAGGGTAAAGCAGAATATATTAGGCATGTGGAATTTCTGGGTGCTCAGAAAAGATTTCCCAGGCTTATTATCTAAAGGATGTTGCCTTGCTTTTGAAAAGATATTAATCTTTTCCTGTTATACTTCAATATTTCACAATAAGTTACATTCTCAGACATAAAATTAGTATGTGAAATGAGTAAATGGGCTGCATTTCATTGCAAAGTTTACCCTTTAATCTAAATATCACGGTATGTATCACGGCTGATTTTTATATCTTGTTGTGCTTTTCAGAAAAATTCTGTAAATGTAATGTTACAACTTACAAATATATAGTGATTATGAAACATATAACTATTGGTATAGACAATTCACGCACAGTTACAAAGTAATGGTTGGAATAATATATGGGAGCCAATATGCCTTTTTGTGGGAAGAAAATGCAGTAACCCAGTGGATTACTGCAAGGATTAATTTAATGCTAACCTCATTTTACAGAGTTAAATGTTATGATTTACTGTTATAGTATGCATTGCTTGTGCACTACATATATACCAAATCTTTATGTATAAGCAGCAATTAGTTAACACTGGCAGGGTGATGGCCTGGTCCTGGGTTAGAGAGTGTCTAGCAGACAAAGCTAAAGGCAATATATGCATTTGTGAACTCCTGAGATGTAAGCCTGGAGAGATGCCTGTTCCAGGGAATCTTAATATCTGAGGCTGAAAGCTGCCAGAGAGCAACTTACCTGAGAGACTACCTCTGAGGGAAAGAGAACGGACATTTTTCTGATGTTTGAGAACCACTTCAGAGGCCGTGCCTGGAAAGACAGCAAGGTATTGCTTGTTTATTACAAAATGATCTACTGCTTATGGAAAGGGTATATTACTTTGGCACCTTCCACATTTTGAGACGTATTGGTCATCCTATCTAAGATCTGCACTCCGCAGCCTAGGAATTGCAGACAGAGTTAATGAGAACAGAGTTGCACGTCTGTGGTCATTTGAGAAGATTGCAAAGTGTAGAATTAGGAAGTCTAGAATTAGGAAGGATTACTACCATCACTACTGCTGCCTATACACCCTCTGTAATATACAGTACCTAGAAACTTTCCCTTTGCTGCTACATTTACTTTATCGCCCATTATCTATTCAGTAAAAAAATACTTTATGGTAACCAAAAAGGGCTGGCCATTGACTCCTCCATCTATCCGCCAGCCCCACCATCTGCCCTCCTGCCTTGCACCATTCTACTTAACATCAAGGACGTCACAACTAACACCAAGCAGTGTGCCCAGGTGTCCAGAATGTGCCCCGAAGGAAAAAAAAAGGTGTGACTTCCATTCACTGCATGGCCCCATGGAGCATGGGAGTGAGGACAGCTGCCATGAACCACCACCACTCTATTAGTACATCAAATACCATTACCTTCCTTTCCACCTCCCCTGTAGCCCAATGAAGTATTCAGCAAGTAGAAAAATAACTGGTTTACAAGGACACTAACTGCCCTATCAAACCAGTCACAATGCCTTGTGTAGGGCTAGCTCAGCTGAATGTAATGATATATATTTCACTTAATGCTCCACTGCTTTATTCTATACATAAAGTAAATATACCAATAAGCATTTAGTTAAGTGTACCAACCTCTACGGGCATCCTTGCTTCTCCTGCTTTCTCCACCAGCCCTTTCCTCTTCTTCTTGATTAACAGGGCCAAGCAAGATAACTATGCAGGAACCTGACCTTGTCAGTCAAGAAGGAGAGGGAGGACTGGCAGAGAAATCAGGAAAAGCGAGGGGCAAATAGTGTCTTGGGTGCACTTAGCTGCTCATTCACAAATGTATTAAAAGTATTTTTCTCCAGAATGAAGCAACGGATCGCTAAGTTCATTTAGCTAAGCTAGCCCTTTACGGTTTTGTGCCTGGTTTAATAGTGAATATTCTGGTGACAGATTCCCTTAATGGTCTCATGCACATCTGTACTTGCACATAGAGAATTTTGTCTATGTGAAAATAGCTTTTCAATACAAAATCAGTGAAAAAACTGTTCAACTCTATACAGGTACATACAGGTGCAGTATGGACTTTTCTAAATTTTTAAATTTCTATGGGAATAGTTTTTGGAATCTGTATTTCACAAAAAATATCAGAAGAAATAAGGTGAAAATGTTTGTAGCCTTTAACCCTTTCACTCCCGGAGGTTTTTTCGGTTATGCATTTTTGTTTTGCGCTCCCTGCCTTCAAACAGCCATAACTCTTTTATTTTTCTGTTCGCATAGCTGTATGAGGGCTTGTTTTTTGCGAGACAAGTTTTACTTTCCAACGCCACCATTTAATATTGCATATGGTGTAGTGGGAAGCGGGAAAAAAATTCCAAACCGGGTGAAAAAAAAACGCTATTCCGCTACAGTTCTACAGGTTTCTTATTTACAGCGTTCGATGTGCATTAAAAGTGATCCATTACTTTCATTCTACTGGTCAGTACGAATCCGGCAATACCTAATATGTATAGTTTTTCCTGCGTTTTCATAGTGATAAAATAATTAGAAAGTTGCCCTTTTTTTTTTCCTTGTCATATCTTGACCCCTATAACTTTTTGGTATTTATGTGTACAGAGCTGTATGGGGGCTCATTTTTTGCGGGACGATCTGAAGCTTTTATTGATACCATTCTGGAGTGTGTATGACTTTTTGATCACTTTTTATTTAATTTTTTTTAGGAAAAAAAGCGACAAAAAAAACGGCAAATCGCCATTTGGACTCTTTTTTTCCGCCACACAATTCACCGTATTGGAATTTTTTTTTAGATTTTAAAAGTACGGGCGTTTTCGGTCACGGTGATACCCATGATGTCTATATTTATTGTTATTTAGGTATTTATTTTTTAATTATACAGAAAGGGGGGTGATTTGAACTTTTATATCTTTTTTATTTTATATAGTATATATATTTTTTAACATTTTTTTTTAATTTTTTTTTTACTATTTGAAAGCTCAAATATGGGCTGATATATTGTGGCTTTTTTTTTTCTTTATGAGCAATCAGGGATTTTCTAGACTCAGAAATCCAAGAATTGCTCATTTCTTATCCTGTAATCATCAATCATGGATTTACTAGATGCAGTTAAATCCATGAATTGCTCATTTCTTATCCTGGCCTGCCATCTAGTGGCCAGAATAAGAATTGCACTTTGAAAACTGTAATCCTCACCAGTGAGGATTACAGTTTTCATATGGTGTACAGACACCCCGATTGGCCACGCGTTCGCTTCCGGGTTCAGACGCAACTAGATGCCGTGATCACGTGTGATCACGGCATCTAAACGCCCAGGAAGACGCCGCCGATATAGTAAGTAGCGGCAAGTCTCTGCTGTTAGAAACAGCAGAGACTTGCCAGCCATGACGCCCGCCGCACTTGCGAGCGGGCGCCATGTGCCCGCATCGCCCCAGCGCCGTACATGTACGGCACTGGGAGTGTAAGGGTTAATCGTAGAGAGCATTCAGTATAAAACATTAACATTTTAGTGATATGAGAACTATGAAAGGGTAAACCATTTATAGTTTAATTTAGAAAGTACAAATAATTAGTAGGGTCCAGTTTCCTTGCATTGGCATATGAGTCTCCCATTTGATGAAGGAGGGCTAGGTACTAGCATTCAAATATTAATAACCTGTTATCCTGGAGGAACATAGAACAGGAGGAGATGCCAGGATTTCTCAATGGGCATCTTCTTCTCCCTTGTTGTGCCGGGGTCCAATCACAGCAGAGAGCATCACAGCCAGGGAGAAGGTGAGCTACATCTTTAAGACCAGAAAAGGATGAAGCGTATGTTGTTCTTAAAGATGCAGCTCCATTTTTTAAAATCTGACGTCACTTTATGTAGTAATAAATAGCTTTAGAACTCCTCTACATTCTGACATTGTTTTTTTGCCACATATTGTACTTTAGGTGAATGGCAAATTTGGGTTGCTTTTTTTGTGTTTCTGTCTAAAAATTTAAAAAATTGACAAAATTAAAAATTTGGAAAAAGTAACAAATTTCAAGATTTGAAAATGTATGCTTTTAAGATAGATAGTCATATAATTTTTTAGGAACCAGTTCAGTTCTGAAGCAGTTTTGAGAGGCATATATATATCCTATAAATAAAGTTTGTTAACCCTTTAGGTATTTTACAGGGATTAATGCAAAATGGAGGTGAAATTTAAAATTTTCAATTTTTTTTTTTGCAGATTTGAATCCATTTTTTGAACACAGCTAAAATGGTACTAATACTCAACTAAACAAAGACCCAAAAGCCCTTTTAAGGGCTATTATATCTGGCAAAAAGCAGTATTTTATTATTTTTGGGGTGTTTAAAGGTGGTGAAAATAGCACTAGGTGGCCTGCCATTAATGCCACATGTGCTGCTGCTACTGCATGCTGTAGGATACTCTCTGTATACTATATACCTGACATACTTTGCTATAATTTCTGCTGTTAAGCCCACAGTATTTCTTTTGCGTCTTGCTGTATAACATTTGCATAGGGATAGAATTTCTATAGGCAGGGTTAGTATCATTGTTCAAAAGACACAACAGTCCATTGTTAAATCCTTCTTCATTTTTTTTTTTTTTTTGGGTGGCAAAAAAAACCCCAAGTGTGCCCTGTCAGTAACACTAGGTGCACAGCGTATTACAACCGTTCAGAAGTCTATGTAGCTGACATCCGTTGTTACATTTAATACCGATAAATTAGGCCACAGTTCCTCATTTGCATCTGCAGTTTAATTTGCCCAAGGAGGGAATTAAACTATAGGGATAGGATTTGGGTAGGTAGAAAGATTGTCGCTCTTCCAAAAAGACCAAAGTCCATTGTGAAATACGTCTGCTTTTTTTTGGGTGGCAAAAAAAAAAACAAGTGTGCCCTGTCAGTAATACTAGGTGCACAGCGTATTACAACCGTTCAAAAGTCTATGTAGCTGACATCCGTTGTTACATTTAATACCGTTAATTTAGGCCGCAGTTCCTGCGGCTGCTCTATAACGTTTGCGCATTCAGAATATTGGACATTCGTTTACATTTTTCTGATCATACAGTTAATAAAAATCTGCATTACTGTAGTTGTGACAAAGTTGCATATATACTATACAATATGTGCAAGGCGAGCACTAAGGGACGGGGAAGTTGGCCTGCTGCTAATGGTGAACGCAGAGGCCATGGCTCTGGGCGCAGTGAAACTGTGCCTGCTGGCAGAGCCCAAGAAACAAAGTCATCCAAAACTCCTAGCTTCATGTCACAGTTTTCAGGGAAACGCAAGACACAACTCTTGTCGCCACACCAGTGAGAGCAGGTAGTCGGTTGGATTTCAGCTGATAATGCTTCCAGTCGGTTCAGCACCACCCCCTCGTCCACAAAGTCCAGTCTCAGTAGCCAAGAGTCTGGGCAACCGCATCCTCACCCTGATCCTCCTTCCTCCCACCATGCAGAGTCTGGGCATTGGGATATTCCGAGGAGCTTTTTTCATCACCGTCCCTTGGCTTGGGCCTCTCGCCAAGGCCGCTTGAAGTGGGACATGAGGAGATATTGTGCCCTGATTCCCAACCTATTGAGCAAACACAGTCTGAAGAAGATGACGGTGGGGAACGACAAGTATTTTCTCCCGAGGTGGATGATGATGATTAGACACAGTTGCTAATAAGTCAAGGGCAATTAGTGTCACAAGAGGTTGTGGATGAGGATGAGACGCAGTTAAGTCAGGTTCTTGTTAGTTCACCATGTCAGGAGGAGGAACAGAGTGAGGATGTGGAAGAGGAGGTGGTGGACGATGAAATAGCTGACCCAACCTGGGAAGGTGGCAAGCTGAGCGAGGACAGCTGTACAGAGGGGGAGGGATTCGCAGCAGCACAACAGGCTGGAAGAGGCAGTGGGATGGAAAAAGGGAGAAGGCAGGCCACACCAACCAGGCCCGCAACTGTTCCCCGGAGCAGCCCCTTGAGGCCAGCTCCCTTGCCAAGGGTTAGGCGTTCCGCAGTCTGGCGTTTTTTTGAGGAAAGTGCTGACGATAAATGGATTGTAATTTGTAACCTGTGCCGTACCAAGATGAGCAGGGGTGTAAACACCAGAAAATTAAGACTACACAAGCCCCAAAAAATTAGCATAGGCTGTAAACACTAAAGTGAACACCAAAACATGACCATGTAGTGTGTACCAATCTATAAAATGGCATACTGTATTTGCAGGGCATTGATTATCTTTAACTAGGTTGTTTTTCTGGGGGGTATAGGCCTGTGTAATAGAGGGGGGTCTGCGTTTCTTGTGCACAAACTGCAGCCTCTCATTTAGACTAAATATTGTAGGTCTGTTTAACCCCAGCATTCTGTTATGATCCTACTACCGACCATAGTAGTTTTTGGTGTGTTTTAATCCACTGTTATTTGTCTTAACATTTGATGTCCAGTGTTGGGACAATTTGATACTTTGTGGTTACATAATTGTTTCGATGCGGCCGAGCATCCTGTCTATTTATGTATATGAACATTGGGGTTTATTTTCCTTTTTTAATAATTATATAAATAAAAGGTAGATTTTATAGATTGGTACACACTACATGGTTATGTTGCGTAAACACCAGCAACCTGACCACCACCAGCATGATCTGACACATGTCAGAAAAGCACTCTAAAAGGTGGGCTGAACGTCTGGGTCCACGATCTGTGTCTGCAGGTCACACCACTGCCTCCTCTTCCCCTCTGTTACCTGCTGTCCAAGACACAGGACCAGATGCCTCCCGCCCTGCACCTGGACCTTCGCAGGAAACATCAGCTAACATGTCCACTTCAATGTCCCATTTGAACACAAGCGCAAATACCCTGCCACCCACCCACAGGCCATAGCTCTAAACGCTCAACTTTCCAAGTTGCTGGCCCTGGAAATGTTGCCGTTTGGGCTGGTGGACACCGAGGCCTTTCGCAGCCTGATGGCAGCGGCTGTCCCTCGTTACGCAGTCCCCAGCCGCCACTAGTTTTCCCCGTGTGCTGTCCTGCCTTACACCAGCATGTGTCCAGAAACATGCTACCCACGCTGAGGACTGCGGGCCCTACTTCCATCCGGATTTCCGCTGCCACCTACAGTAGCGGCTGCAACCCCTCCTTCTCTTCCTCCACCTCCTCCTCCACTTCTTCCCATGCAGAATTGCCATCTTACAGCACCACTCAGACGTAGCTGGAAGCAGTGTAGCACAGCAGTCGGTAAGCGGCAACAGGCCGTGCTGAAGCTTATTTGCCTGGGTGACAAACAGCACACCGCCGCAGAGCTGTGGCATGGCATAAGGGAACAGGCTGAGCTGTGGCTCTCGCCAGTCAACCTACAGCCAGGCATGGTTATATCCGATAACGACCGCAACTTGGTAGCGGCTTTGGAGCTGGCCAACCTCCCACACATACCAAGCCTGGCCCATGTATTCAACTTAGTGGTTCAGCAGTTTCTGAAAACCTACACCAATTTGCCTCAGCTACTGGTGAAGGGTGCATCGCCTGTTTGCCCATTTCCCCCCTGCAAGTGAAACACCGACAGCCAGGCATTTAGCCGCAACTTGCCTTTGGACAATGCTGCAGCAGCGCTTGCGGTTGCCAGCTCACCGACTGCTGTGCGACCTGAGCAAGCAATGGAATTCCACCTTCCACATGTTGGTCAGGCTTTGTGAGCAGCAGAGAGCAGTAGTAGAATACCATCTGCAACACGGTCGGCGCCTTTCTAGTCAGCTTCCGCTCTTAACAAGCGATGAGTGGGCATTAATGTCTGACCTCTGTGAGGTGTTACGCAACTTTGATGAATCTACACAGATGGTGAGCGGGGATAATGCCATTATCAGTGTAACCATCCCACTTCTGTGTCTACTAAAAATGTCACTGCTCACAATAAAGGCCGATGCTCTGCGTGTGGAAGAGGTGGAAATGGGGGAAGATAGCCAGACCATCATCAATTTGTCTTCTCAGCGCCAATCGGAGAAGGTCACCGCTACACAGGGTAGCCATAGCACGTTTAAATTATCTCTTCGGCGTAGATGAGCTGAAGAGGAGGAAGAGGACGAGGAGGATATTGAGAGTCATGCTCCTGGTGGGGAGAGCAAAGCCTTGTCTGTTGGGACTCTGCCACACATGGCTGACTTCATGCTGTGTTGCCTTTCCCGTGACCCTCACGTTATACGCATATTAGCCAACACCGATTACTGGTTGTTCACCCTTCTCGACCCCCGCTACAAAGAGAACTTCCCATCTCTCATTCCTGTGGTGGAGAGGACAAGTGAGATGTTGCAATACCAGAAGGCCCTTGTCGAAAAATTGCTCCACAAATTTCCATCTGACAACTCTGGCAGCAGAGTACATAGTTCCTTGTCCACCCGAGGAGGGGAGACGAGGGGAACACACAGGAGTTCCAACAAAGGCAGGGCGACACTCTCCAAGGCCTGGGACAGTTTTATGACACCCACCCCGCCAGCACCCACACCCTGATGAGTGGCCTAGAGTGACAAGGAGGGAAAAGTTTTGGAAGATTGTAAAGGAGTATGTAGCTGACCATGTCAATGTCCTCAGCGATCCTTTTGTGCTGTATAATTATTGGGTGCCTAAGCTGGACACGTGGCATGAACTGGCGCTCTACACCTTGGAAGTGCTGGCCTGCCCTGCCGCCAGCGTTTTGTCTGAGTGGGTATTTAGTGCCGCTGGGGGCATAATTACTGATAAGCGCATCTGCATGTCAACTGACAATGTTGACAGGTTGATGCTTATCAAAATGAACAAGGCCTGGATTGCCCCTGACTTCTCTACTCCACCAGAGGAAAGCGGCTTAACATGAAGGAACCTTAATTCTGGCTTTTAGGGTGTATTGAATAAACTGTATTATCATGTACCCCTTCCTCTTCTCGTCCTCTTCCATCTCTTCCTCCATCATATGTAACTGCTTATTAGGCTGCCCTCGAAGTCCACCAGCTGGGCCTGCACCCGAATTTTTTTAGCCGGTCAGCTCACCAGCTGGGCCTGCAACATAATTTTTTGTCCTGTCAGCTCACCAGCAGGCCCTCAACCATAATTTTTTACACGCTCAGCTCTGCTATATGTCACTTCTAATGTTTCAGACGTTCAGCTAATCGGCATGTCAAAAATAATTTTTAACACGCTCAGCTCTGCTACATGTCACTTCTAATGTTTCAGACATTCAGCTAAGCGGCATGTGTCCCTTAAATATTTTTGGCGGTCAGCTCGGCAGCCGCATGTGTCCCTTAAATTTCTTTTTCAGTCAGCTCGGAAGCAGAGTGTCACTCTTAAATTTTTGGGATGGTCTGCGCAGCAGCAGCATGTCACCCCTATTGTTTTTGAGTGTCAGCAGCAGGCCATCAAAATCATGTAAAACTGCACAACATTTTAAAACTGTTTTAACAGACAGCTGGTCAGATGTATTAATGCCAGCTGAATTACATTTGGATAAAGCCACAGAACTGAAAGACCATTACCACAACTAAAAATAAAACAAGTTTACTAGCGCTCTCACTTAAAAATGTTGTATGAGTATGCTGGTGAGTAGTGGCGTAGCGTGGGTTGCCAGCACCTGGGGCAAGCCATGTATTTTGCCCCCCCCCCCAACCTGTGGACACGCCCCTTTTTATAGATAATGTAGTAGATGTCACCTGCAGTCCTATGTAACACTACAGATAACACAGTGATAACTCTCTAAGTACAGATAATGTAGTAGATGAGTGTGAGGCCCCAGAATTCAGAACATGCACAGTGTGAACTGAAGTCTGGGGCCAGGATGCGGTAGGGTGGACCATACCATATACCTCATCCATCCAGTGACATCTCCTATAATGTAGACTTTCCTCAATGTCTTCATTCAGAGAGAAGATCATGATACCTTCTTTCAGCCGCGTCTACAGAGTTTCACAGAAAACATTTTTAGATTCCTCACTTTACTATCATCCTCCCCCTCCTGATGCCTCAACACTGTCATCCTGCTGCCCCCAATACTGTGGTAGAGTCAGACAGATAGGAGGACTAGAGTTGAGGCATATGTACTAATATATACTAATAATACAGAGGGGCCATTATATATACTAATAATACAGAGAGGCCATTATATATTATAATAATACAGAAGGGGCCATTATATATTATAATAATACACAGGGGCCATTATATATTATAATAATACACAGGGGGCTAATATATATTATAATAATACAGAGGGGGCATTATATATGCTAATAATACATGGGGCAATTATATATTATAATAATACAGAGGGGACCATAATATATACTAATAAAACAGAGGGGGCCATTATATATACTAATAATACAGAGGGTGTTATTATATATACTAATAATACACAGGGGGCCATTATATTTTATAATAATACAGAGGGGACGATTATATATGCTAATAATACACGGGGCAATTATATATTATAATAATGCAGAGGGGACCATTATATATACTAATAATACAGAGGGCGCTATTATATATTATAATAATACAGAGGGGGCCATTATATGTACTAATAATACACAGGGGGCCATTATATATTATAATAATACACAGGGGGCTATTATATATTATAATAATACAGAGGGGACCATTATATATACTAATAATACAGAGGGGGCCATTATATATTATAATAATACAGAGGGGACCATTATATATTATAATAATACACGGGGGCTATTATATATTATAATAATACACAGAGGGCTATTATATATTTTAATAATACACAGGGGGCTTTTATATGTACTAATAATACAGAGGGCACTATTATATATACTAATAATACATGGGGCAATTATATATTATAATAATACACAGGGGGCTATTATATATTATACTAATACTGAGGGGGCTATGATATATATACTAATAATACAGAGGCGGCCATTATATATCCTAATCCATGTGGAGGGGGCACAGACCTGTTTGTCCCAATCCACCACCTAGGGGCTCCCAGTTACTCTGTAACCTGGAGGCAATTGGCAAAGACACCTCTCTGAGCAAATGACTACTGTTACCCTCATTCCCTAACTAGTCTGTGTCAGGTCAGGCACTGTTTAGTTTATTACAAGTGTGCCTCTGCTCAGTCAGTCTGAGCCTCAGGGGGACTTGAACTTGGTAACTATGACACAGTTAGTCACTCACTGCCAGTGTCACTCACATTCACATACCTCCCAAGTGTCCCTCTTTTGGAGGGACAGTCCCTCTTTTTGACCCAAGTCCCTCTGTCCCTCTTTGATCCTTAAATGTCCCTCTTTTTGACCTGGGGAATTAATACATAAATGTGCATTAATAAATTTACTAAATTGCTCCTTACTAAAGTGTTTGTATGGTTTCTACCTGTATATTAGACCAGAACTTCATTATTTGGTGCAATTAGTACCTTAAAATATCTATAATCTGATGATTTATGTGCTAATATTTATATGGACATTGAAACGCAAGAAAAAGATTGCCGCATGGACTCCAGTAATTATGCTTTGGGTGGACTTAGGGCAGGGACGGACTGGGATCTTAAAGTGGCCCTGGAAAAAATATGAAAAGTGGCCCCATTTTGTAGTTGGGTCCAAATTGATGGGAGGCAGGTCCAGCAGTACCATATTGTGGCACATTATACCACCCCAACTGAGCCAAATACCACAGTCCATCACAAAATATATCCCCAAAAACTATCACTGACCGGCCATAAGGAGGGCCCAGGTGGCCCCCTGGGCATCGGCCCACCTGGAAATTTCCCTGTAAGGTCTATGGCCAATCCGCCCCTGCTTAGAGGGGTGGTCTGATATGAAAAAAACTGCGAGAGTGCCCTACTGCCGCGCACACGCTCCTTCTGCTGAAAGCTCCTCACTCTGCGCAGTGAAGCAGACCTGAATCAATCAAAACAGTCAGCTCACAGATTTTGCGCCGGCAGCAAGTGCCCCCCCCCCCCGCAGTCTGGCACCCGGGGCAACGGCCCCCCTCGCCCCCCCACGCTACACCACTGCTGGTGAGTATGCTGCAAGGGACGTCAGTGCCATAATGACAAAGTGAAGAAGTAAAAGATGAATTCCTGTACTTACTCTCTGAGTGCACCTAAGTACCAATGACTGGAAGTGGGGTCATACTGCAGAGTCTTTGATGAACCCAGATGTACTTCTTGTGCTGTCTCCTCTCTACTACAACTATGTCAGGGCGATTTCACAGTTGGCTATTACGCCATCCAGTTAAACATCCTGTTCTCGTAGCTAACCTGGAATAATGAGACTCTGGTGGCTGCATTTTCTGAGGGTCTGTCTGGGCTTATAAGCGATAGACTGGCAGGTCAAAATTTGCCATCCACTTTAGAAGCCTTAATTTATCTTGCCATCTGTATTGATCTGAGGTTCTGAGAATGTGCCAAAAAAGTTGCTTGTGACAGGAAACCTCCCCTACATTTCAGAAACTGCTGACTTCTCTGTATCAAACTTCTGCACCAGGACCCATACAGGTGGACCAAGGCAGGCTGACAGAGGTAGAGCTTCTACACAGGAGCTCCACCAATGACCTCTATCTTTTATTTAGCTCCAGAGCATTTGTGTGATTACTAAATAAATCAATCTTCTGTTGCTACCCCAGGACTTGAACTCATGATTTTTGTATAAAAGACTGCTGCCCTACCAGGTGTGCTACAGAGCACACTGTAAACAGCTGATGGAGTGTAAAATGTACTGATATATAAAGCATAGTACAGGAGTACTAATGAAGGTTTTAGTTGGAGAAATTAATTGCTATGATAGCTTTATACCCTGTAGCACATTGGTAACGTGCTGGTTTCCCATATGCAAGATATGTGAGTTTTAATTCTGGGATAACCTTAGGAGTATACTTCATTAACTAATAACCAAAATATAATGGTGCAAAATAAATTACAATATACAGTGTTTTGCATACACATGTTTATAGATATAGATAAAATAAATAATTAACAATAAACAAATGTAAGCCCTCTACTTCTTTATATATAAGGAATCGGGTTCGGATAGCCCATTCGCTCAACACTAATTACTATATATGGAAATAGCCATATATGGAGTTAGGCAGTGGACTCCTAAGCAGAGTAGGAGTGGGTAGGATGTTCTAAGTAAAAGAGAACATTAGTCCACTGCATGTGAAAGACAAGACCAGAAAAATTCCCAGTAAGGTACATTGGCGATCAACCCCTGACACCGAAGATGGTCATTGTGAATATCTTGTGATGCCCTTCAGTCCCTGTAATACCCTGGGGGGGTTTCAGGAACTAGTCAATGATATCTTCCAGGGTCTGCTTAGTGATTGCATTGTGGTCTACCTTGATGATAGTGTGATTTTCACCACTGATCTGGCTGCACATCGTGGACACATCCGCACTGTCCTCCAGAGCCTGCGTTAGAATCGGCTGCAGTGCCAAATTTGAAAAATGTTTATTTGAAGACGTTCTTACCTTTCCTGGGCTATATTATTTCTGACAAAGAATATATGGAGAGAAACTGTCAACAGTTTTGAACCTGCCCCTTCCTACTGTTCTACAAGCCATTCAGGGTTCAAACTCAGCACTTACATGCAAAGGGGCCAATCGAAAGTATGGCCTCCTGAGGCAGAGTCTGCCTCCAAGCCCCTTGTCTTCAAGCTCCTTGTCTTCAAACAGGCCATCTCATTGCTTCTTCTTCATCGTCCATATCCCAACAAAAAAATCTTCCTA
This sequence comes from Rhinella marina, assembly GCA_900303285.1. Lineage (NCBI taxonomy): Eukaryota > Metazoa > Chordata > Amphibia > Anura > Bufonidae > Rhinella > Rhinella marina. The sequence goes on from ONZH01013538.1 coordinate 28,393, forward strand.
GAGCTGGACACTTCCTTTGTGGGGACCACTCTTGCAAAAAGGCGACTCTGGAAGAATGCACACCTGTGGCTTCTTATCTAAGGCATTTTCCTCCACTGAATGAAATTATTTCAGCGACTGGGAGCTACGCAATATCAAATTGGTCCTTTGAAGAGTGGCATTGTCTGTTGGAGCGAGCTTGTCACCAATTTGTCATCTACACTAATCATAAAAATTAGATTGATTTGCAATCTGCTCAGTGACTCAATCGTTGCCAGACCTGCTTGTCTTTGTTTTTCAACCATTTTAATTTTCTGTTGCATTTTTGCCCAGCAGATAAGAATACCAAGTCAGATGCCCTGTCCCATTCTTTTGACCTCCGCTGATTGTTTGGAGAAACCTTAGCATATTATAGATCCAGCCTGTATCATCTCTGTTGCTCTGGTTTAATTGAAGGACATCCATCCAGGAAAGACTTTTGTCCCTTCAACTAAGATGAGACAGGTGCTGGTGTACGGTCATTGCTCAAGAGTTGCTTGACATCCTGGCCTCCGTAAAACCTCCAAGTTAGTATCCCAACAATACAGGTGGTCTACTATGTCCTAAGACATCTAGGATTTTGTGTCAGCTTGTACTACCTGTGCCCAATATAAGACTCTGATTGCTCCTTCCTCTGCTAGTGTCCGAAATATCACCATGGACTTCTTCCTCTGGCTGCATGGTCATCTGGGTGGTGACAAATTGTTTTTCAAAGATGACTGACTTCATGCCCTTCTGTAAGCCAGCCAACCATCTGTAAGCCAGCCAATTAAATTATTTATTCAGCACATGTTCCAATTCCATGGGTTCCCTTTACACATTGTGTCTGACTGGGGAGTGCAATATACATACACATTTTGGAGAGCTGTTTACAACTTTCTGGGTGTCAAATTAGACTTCTCATCTGCATATCATCTAATGGACAAGTGGAGGGCATTAATAGACAAGTGGAATGCATTGACTAGTTCTTTACCAACTATTTTTGTCACTTCACAAATGCACACCAGGATGATCAGACTGCTTTGCTTCCATTGGCAGTTTTTATATTATAACCATTCTAGAGATGCTAACAGCAAGTCTCTTTTCCTCATCATATATGGTCTCCGACGTGTGCCTCTTAAAACTTATTCCGAATTTGGCAGAATACTAGGGCAATTGTTCTGCAAACCTCAGCCCAGTTGAAAAAGTTTGCTTACCAGAGACATACAGTGTAGGCCTCCACCTCAGTCCTTAACTGGAGATAAGGTCAGGTTATTTTCCAGGAACATCAGGCTCACGGTAGCTTCATACAAACTGGCACCTTGCTTCCTCTGTCCCTTTAAGGTCAGTAACAATTAAACCCAGTGTGCTACAAATTGCGTTTTTCTGCTGCTCTGAGGATTCTTAATTCATTTCATGTCTCAATTCTCAAGTGATTCTCATTCATTATTTCAAGAGATCTAACCCTGCTACCTCCTCGGTTAGATCTGATGATGTGTTCATTGTGAAAAACATCCTGGGAATGAAAAGAATTAGAGGTTAAAATTACTTTCCAATTTACTGGAAGGATTTTGGCCTCGAAGAGAGGTCATGGGAAACTGTTGAAAATCTCAATGCTCCAGTTCTGTTGAAGAAGTTCCTACAATCATCTGGACCAAAGAATAGGGGGTGTAAGGAGGGGATATTGTTAGCACTGAGGCCGTACACGCCACTGCCCCACTTTTCCAAGCAGGAATTGGTGCCATCCTACTCACTTTCCCTTTCCTGGCCAGTCGTCGGGTCCCTCTACCTCACGCACAGAAGGCCCATCCACCAGTGTCTTATGCTGCTCTGGTAAGTTGAAGCCTGCGCTTCTATCTTCAGCCTAGTTTCACCAACCGCTCTAAGAAGGCCAGTGTGTACACATCCTAATTTTTCCCAGGCCTATGGCTTGCTGTCCCTGGATATTTAAGGCAACTTCTCCAGTAGGAGAATACCTGAGCTTTAGGTATTCTAGCCATGGGTGGAGCCAAAGTGTGTGATGGTGGCAACATGAAGCACTCTGCTAGGTCTGCAGGGGGCAGCAATTTAGCCTCCAGCTCTGAATTCCTTCAGAGCTCTGAATACTTAAATATTACTTTATTATAAATATATTCCCAAATACCCTCCACCAGCATCAATGGCTCACCCTGTCCGGGGAGCAACCACTAGGAGAAACAAAATGGCCGCTGTCCCACCAGCACACACAAAACCCGTCCCAATCACACAGGACAAGCTACCCCACAACACCGAGGCAAAGAGCTGTCCCATCCCCCGCTCCGCCTGCCAGAGACCATGATCCCAGACACAAGCCAACCCGATCCCCAGCTAAACCCGTAGGAACGGAGTCCACGAGGAGACACGAAGCACAGAGACCAAGGACAGGACAGACTGTGGTAATGGAGACTGCATACAAGTGCTGCTGCTCATTAGCCACATCACCAACTCCTCTCCGCGCCCCACGTCTCCCCACGGACCCCACCCCCACAGAGATCCAGTCGAAGATCCTATCACCTGCACCCAGGACCACAATCCCTGACAATGCCGTGCAGGGATTGAGGCTAAATTGTGGGGTTTATTTTTACTTCTCTATGTGTATCTCTGTATGTATGTGTCTCTCTATGCATGTGTGTGTCTGTATTTACTCTAACCCTGTTAAAAGGAACACAACTGATGTCCTCTATACTGGGTGTCATTTTCAGTATCTGTATACATATACAGTGTCTCTCCTCTTGTCCCTTATACTGGGTTCATACAATAGATAGATAGATAGATAGATAGATAGATAGATAGATAGATAGATAGATAGATATATCTTCATTGTTAAATGCCATGCAGTATTGAAGGTGCTGCACGGCCATTAACAACGCAGACCCGCTATACAGTGCAGTCTTTCATTAGTTAAATATAAGGCAGCTAGACGTAATTAGCAGCACAGTTCCCGAATGGATCACAATGTGATGTGTGGTCGTACCCTAATTCTTTGTGATCTTTGTGATTCAAGGCATTATGTTGAGGGGATGATGTGGGGTTGAGGTCTTTAACCCTTTCACTCCCGGAGGTTTTTTCGGTCATGCATTTTCGTTTTGCGCTCCCTGCCTTCAAACAGCCATAACTCTTTTATTTTTCTGTTCACATAGCTGTATGAGGGCTTGTTTTTTGCGGGACAAGTTGTACTTTCCAACGCCACTATTTAATACTGCATATGGTGTAGTGGGAAGTGGGAAAAAAATTCCAAACCGGGTGAAATTGCAAAGAAAACGCTATTCCGCTACAGTTCTACGGGTTTCTTATTTACAGCGTTCGATGTGCATTAAAACTGATCTGTTACTTTCATTCTACTTGTCAGTACGAATCCGGCAATACCTAATATGTATAGTTTTTCCTGCGTTTTCATAGTGATAAAATAATTAGAAAGTTGCCCCTTTTTTTTTTTTTTTTTCCTTGTCAAATCTTGACCCCTATAACTTTTTGGTATTTATGTGTACAGAGCTGTATGGGGGCTCATTTTTTGCGGGACGATCTGAAGTTTTTATTGATATCATTCTGGGGTGTGTATGACTTTTTGATCACTTTTTATTTAATTTTTTTTTAGAAAAAAAAGCGACAAAAAACGGCAAATCGCCATTTGGACGCTTTTTTCCGCCACACAATTCGCTGTATTGGAATTTTTTTTTTTATATTTTAAAAGTACGGGCGTTTTCGGTCATGGTGATACCCATGATGTCTATATTTATTGTTATTTAGGTATTTATTTTTTAATTATACGGAAAGGGGGGTGATTTGAACTTTTATATCTTTTTTATTTTTTTATATATTTTTTTACTTTTTTTTTTTTTTACTATTTGAAAGCTTATATATGGGCTTATATATTGTGGCTTTTTTTTTTTTTTCTTTATGAGCAATCAGGGATTTTCTAGACTCAGAAATCCATGAATTGCTCATTTCTTATCCTGGCCTGCCATCTAGTGGCCAGAATAAGAATTGCACTTTGAAAACTGTAATCCTCACCAGCGAGGATTACAGTTTTCATATGGTGTACAGACACCCCGATTGGCCACACGGGGCGTCTGTACACCACCCGGAAGCGAATGCTTCCGGGTTCAGACGCGACTAGATGCCGTGATCACGTGATAAACTCCCAGGAAGACGCCGCCGATGGCGGTAAGTAGCGGCAAGTCTCTGCTGTTAGAAACAGCAGAGACTTGCCGGCCATGACGCCCGCCGCACTTGCAAGCGGGCTCCATGTGCCCGCATCGCCCCTGCGCCGTACATGTACGGCGCTGGGAGTGTAAGGGTTAAAATAAGCTAGGGTGAGTATGATTTCAACTGTAGACTGGGGTCTGTTGTGTATTTTTATTAGTGATTGTATTGATTGTGTTGTCTGGAGTCTGTATTCAATCTGGGGTTTGTGTCTGAAAACACTTTGGGGTTTGGTTTGGGTGTCTAAATTCATTTTGGGATGTGATAAAGGAGTTGTGATCACTACTTGTGATTAAGACAGCAATGTTTGGGGTATATGTATATAGATGGCACAGTGCATCACCTAACACTCATTCTGTGCATCAGAATCTCCCTGGTATAATTAGTGAAAATAGTGAATGATGGTGTGTCTTTTATGATATCTATTATGTGTATTTGTATATACTGTATATTGAATGTCTGAATATGTTATATACATGTGTATATGTTGCTTGTGGATATCTTCTATGTATGTGTGCATATGTTGTATGTATATATGCTGAGTATGTGTGTGTGTGCTGTAAGTGTGTGTACTTGTTACAAGTGTTAGTGACCCCACCTCTATTCCTGGTTGTCTGTATGGTAGAATCCCTGGATTGGGCCAAGGATTGGATTGGAGCAGCAGAGAGCACTGGAGCCTGATGAGGTGTGCAACCACTGGAAACTAGATACATGAATCATTCCCTATTACAATTAACCCCTTCACTAACAACCACAAAAGATAACAACACACATTGTGGAAGTTTTGTGGGTTTTTTTTGCTGAGAACAAGCATGGAAATTTGCAGCAAAGTCTGAATGTTCTATGTTGGGTTTTGGCACGAAGCTTTTCCTAAATTTGACCACAGATATAACATTTGCTCAGGATTTTCTGACATGGACATTGAAAATCTACAGCACTGGCTGGTTCAGGGTAGCACAAATTTACTTTTCACCTCAGACAGCAGAAAGCCTAGGTGCATCTCTGATTCTAGCTTGACAGTCTAGTAGTGGCCTTCTGTTTGTCTTCCCTGTACCAAACTCTTCCTATTTACCAACTCTGACCCTCTGCTGCCTGCCCTGACTTCTGCCTGTTTACCATATTAAACCTCAGTTTCCTGCTGTGACCTAGGACTTGTTTACAGATATGAATGAACTCTGCCTGTGCTGACCTCGGCCTGTTTCCTGACTAAAAGTATTGCCTGTTCCCTCTGTGCTTTCCCTCATTTCCCCCGTGGTTCAGATGCCAACTACACTGGGACTAGTCCAGGAGGTAGTAGCCTTGTGGACCCCCTGCAGTGAAGATCAGATCCCTGTGTATGGGTTAAAGGGTGAAACCAGAAGACTGCCAGGATAAGGCCCTACGTTCTAGTCCTAAGTCAAACCAGTTAGTTGGTACAGTGGTTCCATACCCACTGTCCATTACAATCTAACTAAATATTTACAATCTAACTAAATATATCCCTAAACTATCCTTGCAAAACTCTAAGATTGCTGGTTTGTGTCTGTAATTGGTATATGCCAGACAGATGGCAAACACATCCTCCTACATCACTGGCTGAGCTCACAATTGCGTCTGTGCTTAACACATATCACACAGCCTAATAGACCAGCCAATATCCTGCCTCCCGACTGGCTGACAGGCTGCCTGCAAAGCACTGTGGGTAAACCCACCAGCCAGGGCCCCTCCTATCCTGTGTCCTTATCCTCCCTGCCCTGTTTCCCTCGTCATGGACGGACTGGGAACTTAAAGTGGCCCTGGAAAAAATACTAAAAGTGGCCCCGTTTTGTAGTTGGGTCCAAATTGATGGAAGGCAGGTCCAGCAATACCATATTGTGCACATTATACCACCCCAACAGAGCCAAATACCACAGTCCATTACAAAATACATCCCCAAAAATGTACACTGGCCGGCCGTGAGCAGGGTCCAGGCGGCCCCCTGGGCATCGGCCCACCGGGAAATTTTCCTGTAAGGTCTATGGCCAATCCGCCCCTGTTCCTTGTTATTGTAAAAGTAAAATAGCGAGCACAGTTTTACACAATGCATCCAAAGTGAATAGCCAAAACTTCGGATTCATTTGGTGGAAGAATATGTGAAATTCGTGACAATTATACATAATTTACAATTGATTTCCTCATCTCGAGTCTGGAATTATATCACAGCTCATTTGAAATGAGAGCTGAACTGCAATATCACACTCAACCTATGGACAGTTGTGGTGCTGTTTTTGAAATAACCAATGTATTAGGTGTATTTAATGTATATAAGGTTATCTTACCTATATGTAAGCAGTTAATTTATGGATACATTGCTTCTGCTGTAGCTGCATTACCATCTATCTATCTATGCAATTGCACTTTCTTACTTATATCCTGCCTTCAGACCACCATAATTGATTTGTTTTTAAAATACTTTTTAACTTGCCTGTGTCTTGCTTATCATGTTTCGATTGATATGTTAATAAAATTAATTATTCTACCTTTATTCTATCTTTTTAATATAATTTAACCTCATATATTCCTATTGGTCTTGTTGTTTTTGGAAGAAGGCTGTTTTTTGAATGCTGGACAACTGAAAAAATAGTATTTTAAGTCCATTAACTTATCTTCCAGTTCTGGTGGTCTGGTGTTTATACCAAATGTGACCAACAATACACATTGTGCTAAAATACCTACAATATTTAAATGATTTATGAACTTTTATTTTTTATTATTTATTAAAATTGGTAATAACAATAGTAATGGTGTGAATAACATAATCTTTTTAAAAATATGATTTGGAAACATGCCTTACTTGATGATTAAGGTTGGGAAAGAGAATTTCCTGTGGCTCATGCTACATCATAGGTGAAATACTGATTTGCAAGTGTTGAAGTAACATATTCAAGAGACGTACGCATTAGTCACACGGCAGACTAGTAAGTGAGAAAATTTCATTTTAGCCAGACGTCCACATCAACTTAAATTGCTTTTCCCAACTTTGTGATATGAGGTGTCCCAAGAAACAAAGCAGCTTGAGGACCAGATTGGCTTCAATTAAAAGATAAGGACTGGGACTTGCCATCTTGTGATAAACTGGACTATTCTGAAACAGCTAATGTTAAATGAAAGAAAGGAAAAGGATTTAATGATGTAATATGTGTCTTGAGATAGACCCTCAAGTTGAAACAAAAGACGAAATCCTGTGTAAAGAATAAGATAATGGAAGTAGAAAGGAAAGCTAGAGCATACATTTGCTAAAAGTAATAGTTTCTGGTGTGATGAAAAATAAAAAATTCTCTTTAAAGTCTGACATGATCCCACGACCACTCTTGTTTTTAGATGTTACCAAATATTCTGTTTTAAAAAATACATCAACATTTTGTTACCGTCTGAACAATTTTTCAATGGTTGCAGGTAGTGTTGAGTGAATAAAAAGCATCCAAAGTGGATTTCGATCTGAAGTTTAGGAAAAACAAATCTGAATTTCCTCGCGTTTCGTGGTAAGAAATAATTTTTTTTCCTAAAACGGCGGCTACACGTGTTACAAAGTGAAAGTAAGAAGCCAGGAAACACGAGATCACCCATAATGCCATGCCCCCAGCCTATCCGCAGATTATTCCCTGTGATGTCAGAGCCCAATAAAAGCTTCATCCTGCGAGGTCTCCGCCATTTCACTGTGAGCTGGGCTTAGGAAGAGACATGACAAGCGTGAATGCGCTAGAGACAGTGTTGCTACAAATAATTAAAAAAAGATTATTGGAGAGGGAGAGTGCAGGGGCAGAGCAAGGAAAGTGCGGGGGTGGTGCAGGGAGATTGTAGGGAGAGTTCTTTTTAAACTAGAGAGCATAGGGAGACAGCAGGAACAGTGTAATCACCCTGTGCATCTTGTTCACCTGCTGCTCTATTCATACTTAATCTGCTATACATAGACTTAATATGCAGTCTCACAAAGGAGGTGTAATATATTGCAATGTTTATCTTGTTCACCTACTAAAGCATTCATACTTAATCTTATAGATATATATACATATATACACTGACATTCAAAAGTTTTGGGTCACTTAGAAATTTCCTTATTTTTGAAAGAAAAGCACGTTTTTTTTCAATGAAGATAACATTAACCCCTTCCCGGCCAGTGCCTTACTAGTACGGCGCTGGCCAGGACTTTAAAGACGGCGGCCGCTCCTCCACAGAGCGGGCGTGATGGCCACGGGTGACCTGCTTTTCCCACTAGCAGACACCTGCGGCTAATGTCCGCGACCGGCAGTAATGCCGATCGCAGACATTTAACCCCTCGGGTGCCGCAAGGTGGCAAACACCAGAAGCGCACACTTCTCGTGTTGCTCCGGCTCCCCCGTGTGGCGATCGGAGGAGCCGGAGCGTGCCTGCAGCAGCCTCTGTCATAGTAAATGACAGGAGGCTGCTGCATAGGCTTTCCTATGGAGCTCTTGCCTGTAATAGGGCTCCATAGGAAAGCACTAAAATCATCATAGACTCCAATGCAAGTGCATTGGAGTCTATGATATAAGCAATCAAATGAAAAAAAACCTAAAAAAACGTAAAAGCTCAAATCACCTCCCTTTCCCGAAAATAAAAATAAAAGTATCAATAAAAATTTAAAAATACACATTATGGGTATCGCTGTGTGTGAAAACGCCCATATTATAAAAATATAAAAAATAATTTCCCATACGGAAAACAGTGAAACGTTAAAAAGCGTCAAAATGGCCGAATCACCATTTTTTGTTGCTTTTTTCTTAAAAATTAAATAAAAAGCGATCAAAAAGTCATACACACCCCAGAATGGTATCAATAAAAAGTTCAGATCGCCCCGCAAAAAATGAGCCCCATACAGCTCCGTACACATAAATACCAAAAAGTATAGGGGTCAAGAAATGAAAAAAATAAAAAAATATTTATAATTTTTTTATCACTATCAAAATGCAAGAAAACTATACATATTAGGTATCGCCGGATTCGTACTGACCCTTTGGTGTGACACAATGGTGAACGGATCCGTCCTCCATTGAATTTCAATGGAGTTCATGACGGATCCGTCACCTGCACACATACATGCATACACACATACAGACATACACATAAACATACACAGACATATACACATACAAATACACATACATACTTACATTCTCCTGGCAGGTCTCCACAGCGCAGGAGGAGCAGGACGGCGCACACATAGGACGATTCCACCCGGCGCCCACCAGAGGGCGCTGTGGGGGATCGTCCTATGTGCGCACCGTCCTGCTCCTCCTGCGCTGTGGAGACCTGCCAGGAACATGTAAGTATGTATGTGTATTTGTATGTGTATATGTCTGTGTATGTTTATGTGTATGTCTGTATGTGTGTATGTATGTATGTGTGCCGGTGACGGATCCGTCATGAACTCCATTGAAATTCAATGGACGATGCACCCTCTGGGACTTTACAGGATCTGTTCTAAGCATAAGTGCAGGTCCAAGAGTTAGGACCTACACATATCAGAGATTTGTGCAAGCATTCTTTTAAATAACCCACTCAGCACCAATTAATCAAATCACATTGCCATAGAAACATGTGAACAATGCATAAAGACTCCAAAGATAGTCACCCAATGTCCATAATCATGAGAAAGTCCTTTCTATTTCATGATTTTTGTGGAAAGATTTACATTGTTAGATACAATGCCTTGAAACATTATTCATACTCCTTGGATTTTATGTGATCGACCAACACAAACTAGTAAGTATGAGTGAATTGAAAAGAAAATGATATACAGATTTAAAAAATGTTTTATAAATAAAAATTGAGATAGTGTAGCGTGTATTGCTATTCAGCCCCTCTGAGTCAATACTCTGTAGGACAACCTGTTGCCGCTACTACAGATGCAAGACTTTTGCATATCTAGAGGCTGAAATTTTTGCCATTCTTCTTTGTAAAATAGCTCAGGCACAGTCAGATTGGATGGAGAGCTTCTGTGAACAGCAATTTTTAAAGGGGTATTCCGCTTACCATAAATATAACTTATGTTTTAGACTAATTCATCATTAATAATTACCTAATATAAAGTCAATTTCACATATTTACCGTTCAGTAGTTATAAAAGTAGTTTTCCTCCTCTACTACCCACTGTGTTTCCTCATAAGTTACCATGGCATCGACCTGTAGTTTTGAGCCTTTGTTAGGTCGGACATGCTCACTGTGTTGCTATCAGTTCTCTAGCTAAATGTTAGTCTGCTGCTGATTGGTGAGTAGAGTTGGCATGACCAGACTGGAATATCAGGTAGCCAATCAGTAATTATCAACACTCATGAAAAAGCACAAACTCACAGCAGGAAAGCTAGGCATTGTGGGGATTGTAGTTTTGTGAGGGAAGATCAGGCACCATGATACTCTCAGTGTGCTGCAGGCTCACACAGGAGCTGGACAAATGGATTGTAAGGTAAATTGGAGCTCTGGTTATATGTATAGGTATGGGTTCCGGTTGGGTTACAGCTTGCAGCCTTAATGCAGTTTTTCGAAAATTACGTTGCTTTACCAGAATACCCCTTTAAGTCTTGCCCCAGATTCTCACTGGGATTTAGGTCTGGACTTTGACTGGGCCATTCTAACACATGAATATGCTTTGATCTAAACCATTCTATTGCAGAACTGGCTGAATGCTTAGGATCGTTGTCCTGCTGGAAGGTGAACCTCCGCCCCAGTCTCACATCTTTTGCAGTTTCTAGTAGGTTTTTCTCCAGGATTGCCCTGTAATTAGCTCCATCTTCCAATCAACTTTGAACAGCTTTCCTGTCCCTGTTGAAGAAAAGCATCCCCACAGCATGATGCTGCCACCATGTTTCACCATGGGGATGCACAGTGTTAGTTTTTCACTACATATAGCATTTTGTATTTAGGCCAAAATGTTCAACTTTGGTCTCTTCCACATATGTGCTGTGTGCCCTACATGGCTTGTAGCAAACTGCAAATAGGACTTTTTATGGCTTGCTTTGACCATGGGCCTCTTGGATGTCTCTCTAATTAGTGGTCTCCTTGCCTGGTTTGTCAGTTTAGGTGGATGGCCATGTCTTGGTAGGATTGCAGTTGTGCCATACTCCTTCCCTTTTCAGATGATGGAATGAGCAGTGCCTTGTGAGATGTTCAGAGCTTGAGATATTTTTGTTTATACTTTGCTTTGCACTTCTCAACTTTTTGTCTGACATGCCTGGTGTGTTCCTTGGTTTCTATGATGCTGTTTGATCACTAATGTTCTCTAACAAACCTCTGAGGCCTTTACAGAACAACTGTAGTTACACTGAGAATAAATTACACACAGGTGGACTCTATTTACTAATTCAGTGACATCTGAAGGCAATTAGTCACACTGGATTTTATTTAAGGGTATCAGAGTACAGGGGGCTGAATACAAATGCATGCCAAACTTTCCAGATTTTTATTTATACAAATTTTTGAAAACCATGTATTATTATTATCTTTTAACTTTACACATACTTTCTACTTTGTGTTGGTTTATCACATAGAATCCCAGTAATATACAATTAAGTTTGTAGGTGTAACATCGAATTGTTCAAGGGTTATGAATACTTTTTCAAGTCATCATATGTAGCAAAATAAAGAAACAAAGTAACACATGATTACAAAAAGCTATTCAGTTCATATTCGAGATTCAGGCCCATTGGTTCCAGTGTCTGGAGCTTGTGAATCCAGTAGGCCTCTCCCTTTATTAGCAGTTTATTCCTGTCTCCTTCTATGTATGGTTGAGTGACATGCACAATTTTCTGAAAACGCAGTTGTGCAATGGGATGTTTGTACTGATGAAAATGATGGGGAATTGGGAGAAGCAAATTGCCCTATCTAATGGTGGATTTGTGCTTTGAAAATTTGTCTTTCATACGTGTGGAGGTTTCTCCTACATAAGGACATTTTAGGATGTAGATGACATACTGTCACAGGTAAAGAATCCCTGTATTGGGAATATTTCCCTCATGCGTGGATGGAAGAAACATGTCCCTCTTATTACACTTGAACAATGGACATATCCCAAGCAGGGGTAAGTGCCTCGCTTGAGAGTGGAAAGGACACTTTAATCACATTCTAATGTTTATTGATCACTGTTCTTATTTTGTTAATCTATGGGTTATTTAACAACAAACGGTAAACGGGATTTCTTTGTAGTTTTGTTTTTCTGTAATGTATTCAATTGTGTTCTCTGTTGGTAACAATACGTTTCAATTTATGATATTGGGAACAAGGGAAGGAGTTTTTTACAGCTGGTAAAATGTGGTTGCTGGTATATCGCAGTAAACTATTGTGATCTGTACTTTTCACTAGTGCTGAGCGAAGCGAGCTTCAAATCATAGATCCTGAAGTCAGCTTTGGTACCGACTGGTACCTGTGTACTGAAGCCAACCTCGGATCCCAGTTATTTAATGATTTTCAAGTTGAATAATAGAATGCCAAAGATCATTATTGAGGACAAAGAGGATGACATTGGGGATTGGATGATTCACTCTTCCTCTCAGTCACATCAGATTAATGTCGATGTCGAAGTCTGAGCCAGGCATCACAGCATTCCTCCTGCTCCTCTTCCTTACAGCCCTAGAGAAGCCTTTCAGTTGCATCATCTCTGTCTTCACTGCCCCCTCCTAGTGGGGTCCCTTCTGTTTTTCCTAAGAAGAGGCAATAACAACCTATGTGCTATAGAAGATACTCAAGATAACCTTCATGTTGATGACTTGTGTAAGAAGCATCAGCATGGACGTGATGACGTGAATACGCTGCGTCACGTTCCTCCTCCCTTCCTCAACCCAATCCTCCTGCCTCCCACCTGTTGTGAGCCGCTCTGTTTGATGGCTATGGCACGGAACGCCGAGACCATGTGTGGCAGTCCAGTGTGCTGACCAGCCGATGACTGAGATGCAGTTCTCCCGATGCTCCTGGTGCCTCTCGCTTGAGTCCCGTGCTGTGGATGCGAATGCGGCGTGCGGCCGCGGTTAACAAGCGATCCTATGTGTTCCAGCCGGACATAGCCAGAACTGCGAGACATGCCTGTCTGTGTGATGGGACCCTGATTTTCCTGCTTTTCCTCCTCCTTACCTTCCGTGATTCCTCACCTCCCTGTGTTTTCACTTCCATGTGTTGCTCTTCATGTCGCTTCCTCTTGTGGCTGCCCTGTTCCCTATCTGAGTGACTGTATTATCCCTGAGTGTAACTTCTCAAAGAACGAGGAATCCTGAAAGAACAAGGAGTCTACATTGGTGAGATTGGCCCATATAAGTCTTATTACTACTTCTTGCGTTTGGGTTTAATATACGGTTTTGTATTGGTGGGCCGTGAAGGGCTTATTCTTGGTGGACTTAAAGTGACATATTACCATTGAGATATTGGAGGCTTGTTGATACGGGAATAAGCCCCAGAGGCTCTAGAGGAAAAAAGAAAGAAAAAAAGAAAAGGGGGAAAAGGGGGAGAGAAAGAAAAAAAAAGAACTGAACTGAGTCTGAACTGAGTCCCACTTAGGGGGCTGAGAAAAAAAAAGAAAATATCTATATAAATTTGTTTTTTTTTTTCTTTTTTAAATACTTTAAAGGAGCGGGGAAAGGAGGGGAAAAAGGGAAAAAAAGGGTCCCAAGCAAAACAGGAGGTTAACAGACTCTTTGACATTAAACATTGTACAGAAATCTGCAGAGACTGGAAAAATTTGACAATACCTGAAGTCACCAAATGTAAGCACAAAATCAGGTCCAAAAAGGACGGTGGAGATTAATTATACAAAAACTGCTACTGTCTCCAGAGTGGAAGAGGTAATGGATAAGGTAGTTACAGAGAGCACAGAGGAAATTGTTAATACCAAATCTGAATCCTCTCCAATTGATGAAATTCTGATCGCAGTAAAAAAAAAAAGGGAAGATAATACAAGAGATTGCAACACAGCTCGGTACAGTCCAAATAGATGTGTCTCTAATCAGGGATGATCTGACAAAGATTCGAGAAAGAGTCACTGATATAGAGAGATCGTTGGCTCTTTGGAGATTGAAGTAAAAGCAATTAAAACTGAAATCCCTATTTTGAAAACAAATCGAAATATGCTACAAAAAAAAGTGATAGACCTGAAAGATAGGTCGGGGAGATGCAATGAATATTGGGACTATCCGAGGGTGCAGAGAAAATGAACTCGGAGGAAATGATACAGAATTTAATTTTTGATAACTTGGGAAAGGATTATTTTTTGCCTGAAAGATCGCCAAGGGTGCCCCTGGCAAAAGTTCTTGTTTCAAGGGATAGAGACATGATATTGAAAAGGGCCAGGGAATGCCCCCCTATTTCATATGGTGGGAATGGACTGTCTTTTTTTCGAGACTTCTCCAAGGAGATTCAAGAAAAGAGGCAACGTTTTGTGGCAGTTAAGAAAAGTTTACAGGGAAAAGATATTAATTACTCTCTTCTATACCCAGCTAAACTCCAAATAGTATTTAATGAGTCAATACACCTTTCTGAGACCCCAGCCCTTGCTTTGAAATGAATAGACTACAATAATATTTAATCAGACTATTTAATCAGTTTTCCTTATGGAGATGTTGGGTACGGGTGGGGGTGGAGGGGTCTGAGTGAAGAGGTCTGTTGCTGGATATCTGCAGATCATTGAAGAAGAGAATGGGAGGGAGGGGTGGGATTTGGGGTGGGTTGAGATGTGTCTCTGGGGTCGATGGGGGGATGGGATGTAGGGGAAGGAGTGATTCTAGATTTAGATGTCCTTTAGGGCTGTATTTGATTTAGTCCAGAGACATTTACCAGCTGTGGTCTGTTTGTTGAAGACCCATTTTACTGAGGAGACTACATGATGGATCGGTAGGGGATGGGTCTCGCAGGCATTTAATTCCACATTTACCAGTTATTCCAGAGGAGTGTTGTGTCGGTGAGGCATCCTCTATCAATAGTCAGGGGAGATTTGTTTTTCTTTATGGGAACCTCTTTGGTAGAATATGCATTTTGGCTTTTATTTGCATTCCTTCTCTTTTCTCTTTTCATGTACTCAGCTCCCTATTGACTTTTATGGAGAATTGGCCAGAATGTCTTATGCTGGTGAATGGGGACTTTAACTGTGTCATGAACCCTAAGGTTGATAGAATTTATATGGAAGGTAATTCCCAGATTACTAAATCTTTGCAGGGATCCCCTTTGGTGGGATTCGGTAAAGAGTCGGGTTTTGTAGACCCTTGAGAGTTTGTAGGATGGGGAAGAAGGGCCTTCTGTATAAATCTGGGAGATGTATTGGCTCTAATAAATGAAAAATATAGGGATCATATTAAGCAAATTAGATATGAAGCTAGAGTCCTTTCATGTACCCCTATCATTGGAGTTATTTATGAACTCTGATGAGGAAAGTATTAGACCACCTTTTAGACTAAACTCATATTCGTTGACGGTCCTAGATAATCACAATTTAATTAAAAAGGAGATTGTTTATTTTTGGACAGTACATAATAATTCAGCTAAGATCCAATCGATATGGGACGCATTCAAGGCCTTTATAAGGGGGCTATTTGTCAGCAACATCCATAATCTAAGGAAAGGATACGGGATGAGAGAAAACACCCTAAAAGAAGCCGCTATATGATATGCTAATCAGTTTTCCAGGAATAAAAGAGAGGAAAATAGAAGGGCTATGCAAAATGCAAGTCAGACGTATTCGGATTTTCTATTGGACAAGGTCCAGCAAAGGCTCTTTTTTAGGGGGCAAAAATATTTCTATGAATCTAGGCGTCCAGGTAAACTGTTAGCAAGACTGAAATACTGAAGATTCAGACACTATAAGGACTAATTATCAAGAACCAAAAAAAATAAAGGCAAGTTTTTTAAAGCACTTTTCGGAGATTTATCAATCAGACAACACCATTTCAGAAGAGTTGATGGATTCCTATATGGATTCCACCACTCTTCCAAGGATTATATAAAGGCAAAGGGAATCCCTTGAGAGAGACATCTCTCTCCAGCAGTTAGAGGATGCCCTTAAGGCTTCTATAGGGAACTCCTCTCCTGGTTTAGATGGTTTTTCATATGAGGCTGCCATGCCTTTTAAGAGTCTTCTTGGAATCCTTGGAGAATGATAAGCTCTCAAAATCAATGACAGAAACCGTAATTATATTAATCCTCAAGAAAGGAAAGAATCCCCTAGATATGGGGTCCTATAGACTGATATTGTTATTGAACACTGATGTAAAGCTCCTGTCAAAGGTTCTTGCCACAAGGCTCTCCAGGGTTATTTCAACAATTATCCATCCCGACCAGAATGGGTTTATCCCAAATAAGGGTACTCACTATAATCTTCATAGATTGTTTACTAATATGCAGTCAGTAGCAGAAAGTTTCTGCTCCATCCTGTCATTGGATGCAACTAAGGCCTTTGACAGGGTGGAGTGGGAATTCACTTGTGGAGGGTTATGGGAAGGATGGGATTTGGGGAACGGTTTATAAGTATGATTAGGCTTTTGTATGAGTCTCCGGTGGCGAGATTGAATATTAATGGGGAGTTTAACCTCGACCTTTATATTGTCAAGAGGTACTCGGCAGGGTTGCCCACAATCCCCACTACTATTCAACATATATATTGAGCCTTTAGCTGCCAGTGTTAGATAAGATCCCATGATTAAGGGGTTTGGAGCATTAGGAATAGAGGATTGTATTTCTTTATATGCTGATGATGTATTATTTTTTATAGATCATACTAATATAACTCGGCCAAGGAATATCCAAACAGTTAGTATGTTTGGAGAGGTTTCTGGTTTTGATATAAATTGGTCAACAACTAATCTTATGTTAGTAGATAGGTTTGATCTTTCCAATGAGGGGTCGTTGAGTATGATTAAAGTCTCTGATCCATTTGAGTATTTAGGTGTCACGATTTCCCCTAAAGTTGAAGATTATATACAATTTAATTTGACCCCAGTGATTACTAAATTAAGATCTAAGATTATGATATCTAGAGCTGATAGAATCTTTTTAGTTAAGATGAAGTAAATTGTTCTCCATATGATAATATATTTACCCTGTTAGAATCTGGACATTTAATCAGTGGGGAACAAGAATACAGGGCCACTAGAATACTTTTTTCTAAATCTTGGACTACTGTTAGACATTGGTTGGGGATTAAGGGATCTTTAATCTGCACTCCTCTTTGGTATAATTGTCTAAAGGATCTTTTCTAAAGGATCACTTTTGGGAAAAAATATTTTATATGTTGCACAAGTTGAGGAAAATGGAGAGATTCTTCCCCTTTCTTTGTTAGTTCAAAGAGGGAATTTAGGTAATTTAAGTTGGTTTAGATATTTTCAGTTGCGGTCAGCATTGGCTAAGGTTAAAGAAAAAACATTGGATACGATGGGAGATCCTCACCGTAAGGTGAAGATCTCACAACTCTATAAGGTATTAGTTAAGACACTGTTTAAGAGGGTAGTCTCTAATGGCCATGGGGGACTGCCCTAATATTGTCGCAGTAGATTGAGAAAATATATTTGGTAATCTAAGATTTGTATCACACAATTTTAATCAGTTTAATATTATACATTATACATATATCACCCCAATATGGTTAAATAAATGTGGGTTAAGGGAAACTACTGTACTAATTGTTCAAGATGTGAGTCACTAGAGGCGGACTTTATGCATATGTTTTGGTCCTGTTCAGAGATAAGTAATTACTGGAGCTCAATTTCTGAATTTGTAGCTCAGAAACTGTGGGTAGCAATCCCATTTACTCCACAGTGTTGGTTATTAAATGATATTTCTAAAATGAACTGCTCTAAGAATAAAAAGGTACTGTCAGGACCGGCAGTCATTGCACCCGTTCTGCTGGTCCTGCCCCTGACTCTGGTGGCGAGGTGGTTGCAAGGGGTCAGGCTTCGTCCGCTATTTCGGCAGGCTCCTCCTCCAGACGGCGGTCTCTGGCTGTGGATGCGTGTCCCAACGGTCATAAGTGCCAGGGACATGGCTGGTGCGCACTCTCGCTCGCGGCCTGTTACTGGTCGCCGGAAAACGCAAGCAATATAGTGTCTGTTTATTTTCTGTTCATTGGTATCTCATGAGTTAAGTTTTTGTTCCTTGCTTCTCCTCCCAGTCAGCTGGTTGGGTGGGGTCTGCTAGGTATTTAAGGCCCTCTAACTTTTACCTAGCTTACAGTGTTTGGAGTTTCCTTGCTACTACCTGGTTTGACATTCTTGCTCTGCAGTTTAGACTCTTTATGTTCTTTGACCCTTGGCGTGTTTTTGACTACTTCTCTCTGCTTGCTGATTTTGTTCCTGACGTACTCTCCTGGTTTTGACGCGGCTACCTGACTACCCATTTGGTTCTTGTTGTTCTGTCTTGTTTGTCTTCCCATCCCCCGCACTTTTGTTAGTGTATTTCCAGTCTTCAGGTTGTCGGCTCAGGGGTTAGCCTGAGCGGGCAATAGGCAGGGAAAGGGGTTGGGATTAAGCTTAGGGATCACTTACCCCTTATCTGTGTATCCCAGCCCTGACAGAAACACTGGCCCAAAAGAGGCCTGCAACCTGCATACGTCTAGCTACGTTCACTCCACCTATGGAGCCTATGTCAGCTGTGGTCGCACAGGTCCAGGCCTTGACCAAGTCGGTTCAAGATCTGGCTATCCGCCTTCAGGTTCAGGAAGACATGCATGCTACGGCCCCGGTGCCACCCCCGGCCGTTCAGTCACCTGCACCTGAACCTAAGGTTCCCCTTCCTGACCTTTTTCCGGGCGATCGTAAGAATTTTTTTTCATTTCGGGAAGGGTGTAAACTTTATTTTTCCTTACGACCTCGGTCCTCTGGGACAGAAGCGCAAAAGGTGGGGTTGGTTATGTCTCTCCTGCGGGGTGACCCGCAAAATTGGGTGCTTTCCTTACCTCCTGATTCACCTCTGCGTTCTTTTCTGGACAGTTTTTTTTCTGCACTGGGTCAGATTTATGATGAACCAGACCGACCTGCGTTAGCGGTTTCCCACTTGTTATCCCTCTGTCAGGGTAGACAAGTGGCGGAAGAATATTGTGCTACGTTCAGACAGTACGTGACGGACTCAGGGTGGAACGATCAGGCCTTGAAAGACCTATTCATGACCGGCCTCTCAGACCAGGTAAAAGACTTGTTATTAGCTCATGCAGAACCTAAGACTCTTGACGAAGCTATGACCCTCGCCATCCGGGCAGATCGACGCCTAAGGACCAGACGACCACCTCGGGTGTCTCCCGCCCCTCGGCCGACCCTCAGTCCGGTCTCATCTCTACCTGGGCCTGAACCAATGGAGCTCGGCAGTATCACCCCAGAGCAGAGGAGGGAACATCGCCGGAAAAATCGACTATGTTTCTACTATGGGAGTCCCGAACATCAGCTAGATGCCTGTCCCAAGAAGTCACAGCAGGAAAAACTTCCGCTCCTAGGCAGTTGTCGGGAGGACTGCCTAGGAGCTCAGGTACTCCCTAAAATTTCTAAAATGTTTTTGCCCTGCACTATTGAGGTCCAGTCAGCCTCATGTACAGGTCTGGCTTTTCTGGACTCGGGTGCAGCCGCTAATTTCATCGACTTGGATTTCGTGTCCCAGGTTTTGTCTTCCATGATTCCGTTGTCCCCTCCTATCCTAGTATCAAGTGTGGATATGACCCCATTGCGTGCTGGTTTGGTCAAATTCCGCACCCCCGAGATAAAATTGGTGGTGGGTGCACTACACATAGAATATTGTTCTTTTCTGGTTATGAAAAATTTGTCGGTGAACGTTATCCTGGGGATGCCCTGGCTCCAGGAACATAATCCAGTTATTGACTGGGGTACACTGGATCTTGTTCGCTGGGGTCCTCAGTGTAAGGCCCATATGTCTCAGGTCTCACTCTGTACCGCGACTGCATGTGATGCTGGGATCCCGGAGTTTATCTCTGATTTCGCAGATGTGTTCTCCAAACCCCTGTCTCAAGTCCTTCCTCCTCATAGGGATTTTGACTGTAAGATAGATCTCTTGCCCAAAGTCAAGCTGCCTAAGAGTTGTATTTATAATCTGTCTGTACCTGAAAGAGAGTCGCTTAAGCAGTATATTGATGAAAGCTTGGCTATTGGGCATATTAGACCTTCTGAGTCCCCAACGGGGGCTGGGTTCTTTTTTGTGGAGAAAAAAGATGGTGGGTTAAGGCCATGTATTGATTACCGCGAATTAAATAAAATCACGGTCAAGAACTCTGGACCTCTTCCTCTTAGGCTACTTTCACACTAGCGTTAGCACGGATCCGGCACCTAAAGGGTGCCGACGGATCCGTGCTAACGCTATACATGTGTGGAGCCTGAGCAGCGCTCTGGCCCCACACATGACACACATTAAAACAACACACAGACTACATACAAACAAACATACAGACATACATACAAACATACAGACATACATACATACTCACATACTCCCGGGACGCCGGCAGAACGTCTTCACGCGCCTCCTGCGCGCAGTGATGACGATTCCCCACAGCGCCCTCTGCTGGGCGCAGTGGGGAAACGTCATCGCAGCGTGCAGGAGGCGCGTGAAGACCTGCTGCCGGCGTCCCGGGAGTATGTGAGTATGTATGTATGTCTGTATGTTTGTAT
Source organism: Rhinella marina (assembly GCA_900303285.1). Taxonomy (NCBI): domain Eukaryota; kingdom Metazoa; phylum Chordata; class Amphibia; order Anura; family Bufonidae; genus Rhinella; species Rhinella marina. The sequence goes on from ONZH01013538.1 coordinate 49,218, forward strand.
GTATGTCTGTATGTTTGTTTGTATGTAGTCTGTGTGTATGTATGCCGGATCCGGAATGACCCCCCATTGGAAATCAATGGAGGACAGATCCGGATTACTGGTGTGTCCACACCAAACGGATCCGTCCCCATTGACTTCCATTGGGGGTCATTCCGGATCCGTCTTGGTGCGGATGCCTGGACCGGAGAGCAAACCGCAGCATGCTGCGGTTTGTTCTCCGGTCTGAAGACGGAACGGAATGCTTTCAGGAGCATTCCGTTGTCTTCAGTTCAGTTTTGTCCCCATTGACAATGAATGGGGACAAAACTGAAGCGTTTTTTTCCGGTATTGAGCCCCTTTGACGGAACTCAATACCGGAATTTAAAAACGCTAGTGTGAAAGTAGCCTTATTCCGGACCTTCTGAATCAGGTTTCTGGGGCCAATTGGTTCTCCAAATTAGATCTAAGGGGAGCGTATAATCTGATTTGGATTCAGGAAGGAGATGAGTGGAAGACTGCTTTTAACACACCACTGGGGCACTTTGAATATCTTGTTATGCCTTTCGGTCTGAGTAATGCCCCGGCAGTCTTCCAAGGTTTTATGAATACCATTTTTCATGATGTTATTGGGGTCTTTATGGTGGTCTATCTGGATGACATCCTGATTTTTTCTCCAGATCTGCCCACCCATCATGAACATCTTCGCCTTGTGTTGTCCCGGTTGCGAAAAAACTCTTTGTTCGCTAAGTTGGAAAAATGTATTTTTTGTCTGCAAAAGGTTTCATTTCTGGGTTATGTGGTCACTCCTTCCGATGTACAGATGGATCCATGTAAGGTTCAGGCGATAGCAGAGTGGGTCCGCCCCACTGACTTAAAATCCCTTCAACGGTTTCTAGGTTTTGCCAATTACTACAGAAACTTTATAAAAAACTTTTCCGTAATCGCCAAACCACTCACGGATCTTACCCGCAAGGGGGCTGATCCTAGTAACTGGTCTCCTGCAGCATACTCTGCGTTTCAGGAGCTCAAGAAAGCTTTCTCTACAGCCCCTGTGTTGATTCAGCCTGATCTCTCTCAACCCTTCATTGTAGAGGTAGATGCTTCTGAGGTCGGTGTAGGGGCAGTATTATCTCAAGGGTCTTCTGCTCTCACAAACCTGAGGCCATGTGCATTTTTCTCTAAAAAATTCTCTTCATGTGAAAGAAATTATGATATTGGGAATCGCGAGCTCCTTGCCATCAAATGGGCTTTTGAAGTGTGGCGCCATTTTTTGGAGGGAGCTCTTCACCCAGTGACAGTGATCACAGACCATAAAAACCTGGTGTATCTTGATAGTGCAAAACGTTTCAATGCTCGTCAGGCCAGATGGGCCTTGTTTTTGTCACGTTTTAATTTTGTTGTTACCTACCGACCGGGTACTAAAAATGTTAAAGCTGATGCTTTATCCCGGAGTTTCGGTATTCCTGAGGGTTCGGAGTCTGAGTCTGGTAACATTTTACCTCCAGGTATTGTACTGGCAGCTGTCTCCTCTCACCTCTCTTCTCAAATTCTTGCTGAACAAAATTCTGCTCCTAAAGACCTTCCGGAAGGCAAATTGTTTGTTCCCATGTCTTGCCGTTTGAGAGTGTTAGAGGAGACACATTGTTCAGTGCTAGCAGGTCACCCAGGTGTTTGGGGAACCTTAGAGTTACTGAAAAGAAATTATTGGTGGCCACGTATGCATACTGACGTTTATGCTTTTGTTCAGGCTTGTCAAGTCTGTGCGCGGGGAAAGATCCCCAGGAGACGTCCTGAGGGACCTCTTCTCCGGCTCCCAGTGCCAGACAAACCCTGGTCTAACATTTCCATGGACTTTGTTACCGATTTGCCACCATCCCAGGGGTGCACTGTCATTTGGGTGGTGGTGGATCAGTTCTCTAAAATGGGTCATTTCATTCCGTTGAGAAAACTGCCATCAGCGGAAGAATTGGCTGATCTGTTTATCCAGCATGTGGTTTGTCTCCATGGTATTCCTGATGAGGTGGTATCCGACAGGGGGGTACAATTTGTGGCTAAGTTTTGGCGAGCTTTCTGTTCGAAATTAGAAGTTAAATTGTCCTTTTCGTCTGCCTTTCACCCTGAAACCAATGGGCAGACGGAGAGGATGAATCAGGAGCTGATCCAGTACCTTTGTCTCTTTATCTCTGACTGTCAGCATCAGTGGGCCTCATATCTCCCGCTAGCTGAATTTGCTATCAACAATCACACTAGTTCATCCACACTCACATCACCCTTTTACTGTAATTATGGTTTTCACCCCAGGTTTTCTTTCTCGTGTTCTGTTTCTGATACTCCTCGGGCAGAATCCATAACTAACCAACTGTGCACAGTGTGGTCACGAGTTCAGCAGAACTTGAAAAAATCACAAAGCCAAATGGTCCACCATTCCAGGAATAAACATACTGTCTCTGAAACTTTTGTTGTGGGAGATAAAGTCTTGTTGTCTACTAAAAACCTCAAATTGAAAGTCCCGTCTCTGAAATTTGCTCCTAGGTTCATCGGTCCTTTTGTCATAACTCATGTGTTTAATCCGGTATCTTTCAAGGTTGCGTTGCCCCCTGAATGGCGGGTCCACAATACTTTTCATAAAAATCTGCTAAAGCGCTATGTTGACCCTGTTGTACCCCTCCCTGACCCTCCCTCTCCGTCTGTTGTGGATGGAGATCTTGAGTATGAGGTGGAGAGGGTTCTGGACTCTAGGTTGGTGAGGAATTCCCTTCAGTACCTCATCCATTGGAAGGGATTCGGTCCAGAAGATAGATCTTGGGTCCCTGCTAGGGATGTGCATGCACCCCGCTTAGTGAGATTGTTTCACCAGAGTCATCCTTCTAAACCATCTCTGAGTTCTAAGGGTCCAGAGGCCCCTCCTGGAGGGGGGTACTGTCAGGACCGGCAGTCATTGCACCCGTTCTGCTGGTCCTGCCCCTGACTCTGGTGGCGAGGTGGTTGCCCGGGGTCAGGCTTCGTCCGCTATTTCGGCAGGCTCCTCCTCCAGACGGCGGTCTCTGGCTGTGGATGCAACGGTCATAAGTGCCAGGGACGTGGCTGGTGCGCACTCTCGCCTCCGGCCTGTTACTGGTCGCCGGAAAACGCGAGCAATATAGTGTCTGTTTATTTTCTGTTCATTGGTATCTCATGAGTTAAGTTTTTGTTCCTTGCTTCTCCTCCCAGTCAGCTGGTTGGGTGGGGTCTGCTAGGTATTTAAGGCCCTCTAACTTTTACCTAGCTGCCAGTGTTTGGAGTTTCCTTGCTACTACCTGGTTTGACATTCTTGCTCTGCAGTTTAGACTCTTTATGTTCTTTGACCCTTGGCGTGTTTTTGACTACTTCTCTCTGCTTGCTGATTTTGTTCCTAACGTACTCTCCTGGTTTTGACGCGGCTACCTGAATACCCATTTGGCTCTTGTTGTTCTGTCTTGTTTGTCTTCCCATCCCCCGCACTTTTGTTAGTGTATTTCCAGTCTTCAGGTTGTCGGCTCAGGGGTTAGCCTGAGCGGGCAATAGGCAGGGAAAGGGGTTGGGATTAAGCTTAGGGATCACTTACCCCTTATCTGTGTATCCCAGCCCTGACAAGTACTTCTTACTAGAATAATGTTCCTGGCTAGATTAATGATTACAAGAGTGTGGTTCTCACAAAATTCCCCAAAGTTTAATGCATGGTTGAATTTGGTGAATAAAGTTAAAAGATATGAAAATATTTTATACAAGCAAAAGAATATTGGGGAAATGGAGGGAGATATGGCTAGTTTGGAGGTTCTAGGGAAAAATAGGGTTTTATACCTCTAACACGATCTTGGGAGGACACTTTTGTCCCCCCCCCCCCCCATCGGCTTTCTATAGAGATGTACCACAAAAAGAGGGTTGAGAGGTAAAGGGAGGGTGAAGGGTTAAAAATAAAGGATGTGTATTGTATTTTTCTTCTAAATATTATTGTTATATGATATGTTAATAAAGTATATTAAAAAAAAAAAAAAGAAGAAGAAGCATCAGCATCAGTGTTTGGACTGTCATGAGGAGGAGGTTCAGGAAGGGGACCCTATGCATTACTGTGTCAGTGGTAGTAGTAACAGTGGTACTTGCACCACCTGTGGTGGTGGTAGGAGCAGTGGTAGACATGGCAACAGTGGCATTTGGGGAAAATAAAGATAAAGAGGAGAGGATCAGGAGAGGAGTCAAGGAGCCCACGATGACATATCACGGTGTCATAAAAGTGGCAAAGACTTTGATGATGATTGTGTGTCGGACAGGACCAGGGAGTTTGAATGGTGTGCTGAGGCGAAAGTGACATCAGAGGAGGAGGGTGGTGACTGCAGCAACAATAAAGAGTGGAGGCAATGTATAGCCAAAACCTCCAGGGCCAGATCTTCTTCTATTGTGGTCAGATCAGGTACTGGTGATGCAGCTGATATTGAAGGTGTAGTCTCAGACCTAGATCAAGCTTGGTTTTTGCTAGCTCTATGCGAGTATCTACCATATGGCAGTTTTTCTCCACAGGGCCAGCACAACAAGCCAGTGCCATGTGCAAGATCTGTCAGATGAAAATAAGCCATGGACATTCAAACACAAACATAGGTAACAGAGCTATACTGCAGCATACGAGGCAGAATCACCAGATCAAGTAGAAATGGCAAGGATTCAGAACAAGACTGTCCTCTTTCTCCCAATCTTCTTTGTGGCAGCCAGCCCGTATCCTAAAGCAGTACATCAGCATCAGTAGTGACTTCTTCTCCTGTTCAGCCTCTTCCTCCAGCTTATCCTCAGCTCCATCGTGCAATAATGGAAAGTTTAGTCATGAGATAATTATTTGCAACCAGCAATCAGCTTGTGTGCAAGCTGAACTCCCACCTGGTCAGGTTGCTGACGGTGCAGCTGCTGTCGTAACACTTAGTTGAGGTAAATGTGGTGCAGTTTTGTGTCTTCACAAAAATGTAATTCAGCAGGTATTAGTACTTATTGCCGGTTGTCCCTCAAATGGTCTCGTTTTGCAAATGTGGTGCAGTTCTGTGTCTTCACCAAAATTTAATTCAGCAGGCATTACTGCCGGCCAACTGACTGCAAAATTGTCTCCTTTTAGAAATGTCAAGCAGTTCTGTACCTGTTGCTAAATAAAATTATTCCCTATGGCACTGGTTCTTCTGGCCAGCTGTCCATAAAATGTGTCTCCATTTAGAAATGTCACACAGTTCTGCACCTTCACCCAAATTTTATTCTGCTGTATCGCATTGTTATCTAAGGCCAGCTGTAGGTAAAAAATGTCTTTCTAAATGGTTGTCCCCTTTCTTTGGCACATACTCTTTTCCCATGACCCCATTCTAGGAAGGCAGATTGGAACAGTGACTGGAACTGATCTACTTTGTTATTGCTGTACTGCCTTGTCCATCTTCCAGTTGTCATTTCAGAGACTTTTTAAGCTCATCAGGTGTCATCTTTACACCCAAGCGGGCAAAAGTGTCCTGCACATGTGTCCAAAGCATTGCAGTTGTCAAAATGAATCAGACACATGGATCTTTGATGATTTCTGCACATCGGCTGATGACAATGAATAAATCTGCCATGGCTGCCAGTGGCTATTTATCACCAGCTGAATTATTCAACTGCCACTGTCTGTCCGTTCATTGTGTTCCATACTGTACTGCAGCTGCTACTGCTGCCCCTTCCCCTTGTGCAATTACTACCACTACCCCTAAACATATGCACTTTTTCTGCCTTGTCTATAAAGTTCCAAACTGCACTGCTGCTAGTACCAAAATAGGGAGAATTTTTGAGCACTTGCTCAGAACAAGCCACTGCTGTTTCCAATACTATCATGTGTGCAGGAGCAACAGCAGGCATCTGCCCCCAATAAGGGACAATGGAATGTCTTTTTTAATTTTACAACAGCATAACAAATACAATGGTGCAGTGTGTTTTAAAATAGGTTGCTTCTTAAAACCTTCTACTAAGAGATTAAAAGAAAGGGAGAGAGAGTGAAAAAATAAAACAAAGAGAGAAATACAAGAGAAAAAATATGAGTCTTAGGAGACCTCAGATTTTCATATACCAAGACAATTGTAGCACTTTTGATTCGAGTATTGTCAATTTTTGGACCAATTTGTTCTAATCGGACCCTAAATAAATTTTAAGCAGTTTGCTTATCTTTATTCATGAACCATTGCAGCCTGTTCCTTCATTATTTCATGACAAGTTTGGGAGAAAACGGTCTAGAATTGATCCTAAGTGTCAAAGCTGCACTTGTTAACTGTTAAGATTATACTTTACTATAAGACTCCTAAATGTACCTGTCCAGTTCTGGAAAAAGAATCTTTGGAGAGATGAAACCAAGATTAACTTGCACCAGAATGAGGGGAAGAGAACCATATGGAGAAACAAATGAAGGACTCATGATCCTAAGCGTCCCACATCATATGTGAACATGGTAGAGGCAGTCTTATGGCATGGGCATGTATGGCTGCCAGTGAAGCTGGGTCAGTGGTGTTAACTGATGATGTGACTGTAGATAAATGAAGCAGGAGTCTGAAGCGTATAGTGCTATACTGTTTAGATTCAAATGCTGCAAAACTGTTATGACAGTACTTTACAGTACGGATGAATAATCACGCAAATCGTGAACTTTTAATGGAATATTTTTCAATAGCATTGTCAGCTACCTGACCTCAACCTGGTTCAGCATATTTTTCACTTGCTAAAGACAAAATTGAAGGCAGAAAGACACAAAAACAAACAGCAGCTGAAGGGGAAAAAACAGCATTTCTTGCCAACTTGCCAATAGTTTTCTACTGCAAAGGATTTGCATCCAAGTATTAGGAGATGACATGGACCAAGCTAAACAAACCTACAGCAACCAGTGGCCAGATGATTTTGCAGCTTGCTGCAGCTAGCCACACCGTGGGGTCATGCCTTTAAAATTATGTTTGTAACTATGATGGTTTGTCAAATTACTTTTGAACTTTTGACAATGGAGAAATTATGTAAACATGGCTGTAATTCCTAAATGTTTGATTTAGTATTTTTCTTAAGGGGGTTGTCCAACAGTAGAAAACGTTATTTACTGCTTTTGAAATGAAAAATAAAATAATTTACTAATACACTTATGAGTGCATCACCCATATCATCTTGTGGTCCTGAAAGTTCTGTGCTTCTACCATCCCAACACAGGCAGACAGTATAAAGGGGGCCAGCAGTCTAGATCCAGTGCTGCATCTGTCATGGGGTGAGATGAGCATCTGGGGTGGGGTGGGGTGGGGCAGCATTACAGGCTTGGTCACTACAGTGGAGCATTATAGGCTGGAGCACTACGGAGGGTCATTACAGGCTGCTTGAGCACTACAGTGGGGTATTACAGGCTGTAGCACTACAGGGAAGCGTTACAGGCTGGAGAATTACAGGGAGGCATTACAGGCTGAAGCTCTACAGAGGGGCATTACAGGATGGAGCACTACAGGGGAATTTCAGGTTGGCGCACTACAGGGGGTATTACAGGCTGGGGGCATTATAAATACTGGGGACACTACAGGGTGGGCTTTATCAATACTGGGACTACTACAGGGGCCATTATAACTTCTGGGGCTACTACAAGGACATTATTAATACTGAGGTCATAATAACTACTGGGGGCTCTATAGGGGTGAGTATCACTAATTAACTAATTAACCCTGAGCAGCTGAATGTGACTCACAGATGCCACGATTGGCGTTGAACGCAGGATCTGAGAGATTAAATGACGGGGGATCGCCGTTCCCCATCATTGCGCCCTCACCATACAATGCAAAGCAATTTGTGATAAAGTACTCTGTTGAAGTACTGCCAGACATAAGTGCAACAGACAGAAGTGTGTAGTTTTAAAAACTGCAGTACTTAAGTCAAGCCTAAGGTAAGATCAGATTATCACTTGATATTACTTGAGTCATATTTGTTATTGTAGAAAAAAAACAAAAAGACAAAAAAAAACAAAAAACAAAAAAACTTGTGATCCAAACAGTGATCCAAAATTCATGTAAGGAGTTGGAGACTCTCTGGGTCTGCTTGCAAAATAAAAAGGGATCTGTTACCAGAGTAGGTGCTATCTATAGGCCTCCAGGGCAATCTGAAGAGCATGACATTATGCTGGTGGACGAGATTACCCAAATGGCAGTAAAGGGAGATATTGTAGGTATGGGAGACTTCAACATGCCGGATGTTGATTGGAATATCCCTTGTGCGTCCACATGCAAAAGTAGGAACATAGTAGAGGCCCTGACGGGGATGTCCCTAAAACAGTTGGTGAAAGCGCCAACTAGAGGTGAAAATATCCTAGATCTAGTATTCACAAATAGGGATCTGGTATCTGAGGTGAAGGTGGGAGAAAATCTGGGTTCCAGTGACCACCAATGTATAACCCCCTTTTTTTTAATGTTATATCTCAGTGATACAAATTGCTTCAAATTGCTTAGCCTGGAGATGCTGCCCTATAGGCTGGTAGAGACCGAGGCCTTTCGCAATCTCATGGCGGTGGCTGCCCCTCGGTATTCGGTCCCCAGCCGCCACTATTTTTCCCGATGTGCCGTCCCAGCCCTACACCAGCACGTGTCACAGAACATCATCCGTGCCCTGACCAACGCTGTTTCTGAGAAGGTCCACCTAACCACGGACACGTGGACAAGTGCTGCCGGGCAGGGACACTATATCTCACTGACGGCACATTGGGTTAACTTGGTGAAGGCTGGGACCGAGAATGACCCTGGGGCCGCTCATGTACTGCCCACACCGAGGATTGCGGGGCCTACCTCGGTCACGGTCTCTCAGACGTACTATGCCTCCTCCTCCTCTGACCCCTCCTCCTCCACCGAATTACCATCCGTGGGCACGGCGCCTTCAGTCGGTAGCTCTAGGCGCAGCAGCAGTGCCGTGGGTAAGCGCCAGCAGGCGGTGCTCAAACTGCTGAGCTTAGGTGACAAAAGGCACACCGCCCAAGAGCTGTTACAGGGCATCACGGCGCAGACCGATGTGTGGCTGGCACCGCTGAACCTCAAGGCAGGCATGGTTGTCTGTGACAATGGGCGTAACCTGGTGGCGGCTCTGCAACTCGGCAGACTGACACATGTGCCATGCCTGGCCCACGTGTTCAATCTAATAGTTCAGCGGTTCCTCAAGACATACCCCAATCTGTCTGATTTGCTCACCAAGGTGCGCCGCTCTGTGCGCATTTCCGCAAGTCGACCACAGATCCTGCCACTCTCAGGGCAGCGCAGCGCTGCCTACAACTGCCCGCTCACCGACTGTTGTGTGACGTGCCCACGAGATGGAATTCGACATTAAACATGTTATCCAGAGTTTACCAGCAGCGCAGAGCGATTGTAGACTGCCAGATGTCAACTTCCACCAGAACTGGTAGTCAGGTCAGTCAGATTCCTCAAGTCTACAATGAGGAGTGGACGTGGATGTCTGATATCTGCCAGGTGTTGAGCAACTTTGAGGAGTCAACACAGATGGTCAGCGGCGATGCCGCCATTATCAGCCTCGCCATCCCGCTGCTTTGCCTGTTGAAAAACTCACTGCTCAGCATCAAGTCGGATGCTTTGCGCTTGTCACAAGAGATGGTGGAGGAAGATATGTCGCTTGATAGACAGAGCACCCTCCGGTCTGTTTCTCAGCGCGTATCGGAGGAGGGGGATGAGGATGAGGAGGAAGAGGAGGAGAATGTCGGCGAGACAGTAGAGGGTACCAGTGCTCAGTCCTTAACTCTTGAGAATGTATGGGCTGAAGAGGAGGACTTGGAGGAGGAGGAGGAAATGGAGAGTCAGGCCAGTGAGGAGAGGGAATTCTTGCGTGTTGGGACTCTGGTGCACATGGCAGACTTCATGTTAGGCTGCCTATCCCGTGACCCTCGCGTTAGAAGAATTTTTTCAAACACCGATTACTGGGTGTTCACTCTCCTGGACCCACGGTACAAGCAGAACCTTTCCACTCTCATCCCTGCAGAGGAAAGGAGTATGAGAGTGAATAGATATCAACAGGCCCTGGTGAACAAGCTGAAACAATTCTTCCCATCTGACGCCTCTAGCGGCAGAGGGCATGGTTCTGTGGGCCAAGTAGCGGGGGAGAGGAGCCGAGCAGGCAGCTTGTCCAGCACTGGTAGGGGAACTCTCTCCAAGGCCTTTGCCACTTTTATGTCACCCCAGCAAGACACTGTCACCTGTCCCCAGTCTAGGCAGAGTAGGGGGGAGCTGTACAGAAAGATGGTGAGGGAGTACCTAGCTGACCATACCAACGTTCCGTAGCGATCACTCTGCTCCATACAACTACTGGGTTTCAAAGCTGGACACGTGGCCTGAACTGGCGCTGTACGCCTTGGAGGTGCTGGCCTGCCCTGCCGCTAGCATGCTGTCAGAGCGGGTATTCAGTGCAGCTGGTGGCGTCATCACCGATAAGCGTACACGCCTGTCAACTGACAGCGCTGACAGGCTGACCCTTATTAAAATGAACAAAGCCTGGATTTCACCGGAATTCAAATCTCCTCCGGGGGAAAGCAGCTAAAGATTTAAATAACTTATGTATCCAATTCCTCTTCTCTACTCCTCCTCCTCCTTGTCGTCTTTGCCTAACGCTGACCAAAGAAACGCCATTTTTTAGAGGTCCAACTGGCACTCTTTTACCACAATTTTTCAGGAGGGCCCCCTACAGGCCCTCTCTTCAAACAATTTTTCCGGAGGTCCACCTACAGGCCCTCTCTTCAAACAATTTTTCCGGAGGTCCACCTACAGGCCCTCTCTCCAAACAATTTTTCTGGAGGTCCACCTACAGGCCCTCTCTCCAAACAATTTTTCCGGAGGTCCACCTACAGACCCTCTCTCCAAACAATTTTTCCGGAGGTCCACCTACAGGCCCTCTCTCCAAACAATTTTTCCGGAGGTCCACCTACAGGCCCTCTCTCCAGTTCCAGTTTCCAGTTTTATTTGCGCAAACTGCGTAAATTTCTTTTTGGGATAGGTGTGAAAAATAATATTACCTGCGTATCTATATTGCCCAACATTGGGTACGGTAGCAACAAGAAGAACAAACACATGCAGCCCACAGGGTTCCGCAAATTCCTGGTCCACAATGTCAAGGAGCTCGAAGTTCTGTTGATGAGCAACAAGTCCTTCTGTGCAGAAATCGCGCACAACGTCTCCTCAAAGAACCGAAAGACCATTGTGGAGAGAGCGGCATAGCTCGCCATCAAAGTGACGAACCCCAACGCCAGACTGCGCAGCGAAGAGAACGAATAAATATCTCTGTGGTTATTTGTGCTAAATAAAAGTTAAATAAACACACAAAAAAAAATTTGATCTGTTCCTGTGCCTGATCCACCCAAGTTGAATCTGTCCCATCATGAGAAAGTCCCCCCAAGGAGTCCCCACTGTAACTTGCTTCACTTTCAACTTCCTCACCCCCCGACACCTGTGTCTCGCCATTGTCCACCACCTCCTCAGACAACACTGGTAAATCCCCACTGTCAGCACACGGAGACAGCAAAAGGTCTTGCGAATTGGGGCAGAGAATGTTCTGGGGTAGCACATCAGAGAAGGGGTGACTACGGGGTTCCAGGGAGTACGTGACCACATGCAATCTCCATCCAAAAAGTCATACTGAGGCTCATAACCATGCTTTACACTGCAATCCTATTACTGAGGCTCACCACCATGCTTTACACTGCAATCTTATTGAAAGACAGACAATCAGGGGTTAACTGCCAGGTTGTCAGGCAGCATTTTTAAGTGGGTCACCATTACCGTGTCCCTGAAAATTGCCTTGGGGTCATCGCCAGACTATTTTTTATGAAAGGCCATGGGGTTCTATACACACAGTGCTGACGGAAGCCCATCAGCCTTTCTAAACACAATTGAATCTGTCCCATCATGAGAAAGTCCCCCCCAAGGAGTCCACAATGTAACTTGCTTCACTTTCAACTACCTCACCCGCCGACACCTGTGTCTCGCCATTGTCCACCACCTCCTCAAACAACACTGGTAAATCCCCACTGTCAGCACACAGAGACTGCAAAAGGTCTTGCGAATTGGGGCAGAGAATGTTCTGGGGTAGTACATCAGAGAAGGGGTGACAATGGGGTACCAGGGAGTACGTGACCACATGCAATCTCCATCTAAAAAGTCATGCCACACTTGATCGAGTTCATAATTGACAATTGTACCGGTTGATGGTAAATTTTTAAGTTGGGGTCCTGCGTCGTCATTCTAACTACATCCTGCTGTTGTCACCACCACACACACTAGCCCAGGGGGGCACTCCTCTGGCTCTTCCAGCTCAACCTCCTTCCCCCCAGCCTGCCCCCCACCTACAGGCCCTCTCTCTAATCAATTTACCCGGATAGGCGACGTATTAGATATTGTACTGATTTTTTTTTTGTTCTTCTTTTAATTGCCTCCTGACCTGTGATAGGCAGAGCATGGACACGTCCCCTTAGCTGCAGTAGAAAAGACACTCCCCTGGCCAGAGCAAGCTCTTTTTCCTTTTCCGTGTTCGAAAAATCCATGAAATATATGGTCCCAAGATAGGGGACGTATACGATTTTAAACAGAAGAATCGATACCACACATGCCCCATTAGGAGAATTTGGGGTAATGGTGGGATTAGGCAGCCTCAGAGGCATCCATGCATGCTGCCCCTGCTGTTTCCTGTCCATTTCCGTGGTGTTTCCATCATTTTCTGAGGTTTCCAGGTTTTCACCCAGCCTTCCCTAGGCAGAGCCTTGGTCCCCTGCAAAAAATGCTCGAGTCTCCCATTGACTTCAATGGGGTTCGTTATTCGAAACGAGCACCCGAGCATCGGGAAAAGTTCGACTTGAATAACGAGCACCCGAGCATTTTAGTGCTCGCTCATCTCTAGTCAGGACTCTACCCTCTAAAGGAACAACTTTTAGCAAATGAGGCAGTGCAAAAAATTGCCCAAGGGTCATTGAAAAGGTTGTACACAGAAACCCTTCTGTCCTGTGTGGGGGGCCTGGTTTGAGACTTGCTATGGTGTTCTTACTTCTCTATGCCTGATCTCCTAAAAGTGATAAAATAATAAAAGATTGGATGCCCCCCATTTGCTCCCCTGTTGTCTCCAGTGCTGCCGCTCCAGGCCTTACCTCCAATCTGTGTTTACATGCTGCATCAGTGAGTTAACCATATATGGCATGTGACCACTGCCTGCCAATCACTGTACAAGACTTATGTGTGAATTTTCTAACAGATCTGCAACACAACTGAAGTGGCATTGCTTAGGATTTTAAAGTTACCTATGCAATGCAACAGTGAAAAAAACACAACTATTGTGCTCATACACAAGGGTTGTTCAGGGTAAGAAAAACATGGCTATACATGTTGTGTCTGGTATTACAATTCATGTCAATGGAGTTGAGCAGACACAACTCATGGATAGGCGTGGCGCTATTTTAGGGTTACTAACTCATTGTTTTCAGCCTCTACTAGAATAGATATAGTTAGTACCTAAACCTGGCTTACTTTCACTATTGCAGAATTACCTGAATAGCCTTGTAAGATTTTGACTTGCTAGGAGATTTAGCTTCTCAATGTTATAACAATGCAGCAGTCTCACCTTGCATGACTCTACTTCTGATCTGGCCTCTCATCAATTCCCCTACAGGATTAACCTATGTTAAGACTTATATCAACATGATATTATATAGATACGTTTAAGGAAGATATTCCAGGACAAATATGGTTCATATTTAGCTTTTATGTTCCAGATTTACCAGCATTGACCTTTGCTTTATTCTAGCTTGACCCAATCATAGAGATATCTGAACTTTACTGATCTCCTGTCTTTAATTTCAAACTATTCCTGTGGGATTGAACTGGTGTACACAGGTCAGGGAATTCAGAACACAGATTATGAGCTTTACATATCACGAGCTTTCAATTTAATTTCTGAAAACGGTTGTACAGTCACAGATTTTTTTTTTTTATTAAAAAAACAGCTCAGGTCAAATTAAAACAATAACATAAGCGATAGTCACTGATCTCCAGTCATTCCCATTCCAACGTTACTGGGTGCCCACTGATTTTCACCTCCTGGTCCCTTCTTGACACACAGGAAATGCCTGCTAAACCAATCATGCTTGTGTAGTTGGGTTTGCCCAGTGTTCATCTTACTCCAGTACCAACAGCATCATTGGCGGCTCAAATATAGCTTCCAATTGGTTACACAAAGACATTTATAGAGTTTTTTTTTTATTCTTTTAACCCATGACTTTTTCCCCCTAATAGTGGTGCCTTGGAAGCCGGCTACATCACCTATCCCCAATCTTAGCCCAGCTTAATACACGTATGTATGAGAAGGACTCAATTTCCCTTTGAGCATATCAGAGTCATAGATAGACTCATCCATGGGAAAGATTTAGTTCACTTCCCTAGCTCTTTTGCTATATACCTGAGAATCCAGTACCCAGACACATGGCCTGACATTCCACCACTGATCAGATATTGATGACCTATCCTGAGGACATTATGGTACCACTGGAATACCCCTTTAACATATCAGGTGCATTCCCTTTCAGTGCTTGGACAATGGTGAGTCTCATTCCTAGTCTCTTCTTCATGTATATAATATGGCTCCTTGATTGTCAGATTACCCCCTGCATAGTGTTCTTCCGTAAGCAAATTTCCAGGTTTTATTCAAATAATTGTAGTACTATAAACCATCTGGTCACAAGTATAAACATGAATTCATCATTTTTTATTGAATTATATGTATATGTCTCTAGAAGCAGAGATTGTTGTATATGTACCCCCAAAAGAAAATAGACCCATCCATTTCTCTCAAGGCTTTTAGTACACGAAGGACTGAAAAGCAGAACATGGGTAAATATTTGAGACATTTTGCAATATCAAGCTATGATACATTGTTGACATCTAAGATCTTCCATTATGAGGAAGAAGTTTGCTGGCTATGATGAGTCATGCAGTTTGTAAGCTCAGAGCTGGGAAAATTGTCAAGCTGCAGAGTTCTCAGAGGACTACAGGATGATGATAAAGGCAAGGTAGTTCCTGACAGTAATCCTCTGGTATGGGGAAAGCCCTTTCTGCTCATTATGAGTCAATGTCTCTGATCTGTTAGTATAAGTATTACTCATAGTGAAGGATATACAGACTAAAAACACTTGGCAAAAATTTAGCACATTCTTCAAATTGCTCTACTACTCGTGTGTATTAAATGTACAAGAATCCAGTTACTGTAAATTATGAGAATATTGAGGTGTTCTGTGTGATTATATGAAATCATGAAGCTGGAAGTGCATTTATTCTTTTTAGAGAGGTGTACAAAGAAGACATGGAGGCCCATAGCAAAGATCTAAATGTAGCTGAGATGATCCTACACAGGTTCTGCAAACCAGTTGGGAGTAACAAAGTCTGGTGCTCCTTTATAAAAAGGATCTCAGATCAGCTGCATGGTTGCCTCTATGTTACACCATTGTCTTCAAAATGTGTATGAGGGGATACATTAATCCTTATAATGCAAGCCCACTGTGCTGCAAAACTTCTCATTGAGGAGAGAGAGGGAACTTTTAGATCGTCTACTGATTGAAATAAATCAGCCTTATTCTGTTCCTTAATATCTCTGCAGCAGCTGCATTTTTGTAGCTGGGACACAGAACCATATAATAACCACTGTGCCTGCTGCAGCACCTCTTTTTAAATAAACAGGGAGCAATGCAGGTTGTAGTGGTCACTACAGTGTACTGCATATAAAACCCATATGTGAAAGATTTTTCTTCAGGAAGAGATTAGATGTCTTCTCTTCTTGTTAGGCCCCATTCACATTCATTTTTCATCCACATCCTCTCCGCATCCGTTTCCGCATTTGCGGACAATTATGCAGATAGGATGCGGATCCATTCATTTCAATGGGGCCGCACTTCCGTTCTGCGGCTCCCGAAAAAAATAGAACATGTCCTATTCTTGTCCGAATACACGGACAAGAAAAGGCATTTCTATTATGTGCGTTCCGCAAATTGCGGAATGAACATTGCTGATGTCCGTGTTTTGCGGAACCGCAATTTGCGGATCTGCAAAATACGGACGTGTGAATGTGGCCTTAGGCTGTATTTAAATTATGCAGTTGAACAGGAAAACTCAGGAGCACATCCAGTCAAGACCTCAGTGGAAGAGTCCACTGCCAGTCCAGGCAGTGAAGTATGTGTAGCAGAGATGATGGAATTGGCAAAGCATTGGATCGGTAAGTACTGCTAAATCTTGCTTCCATAAGTTACAAGACAGGAATTTTAGGAACAGCTCAGCCGCTGTCTTCTACTCACAAAACACAGCACCATATATTGTATAGTGGCTGTGCTTGGGATCACAGCTCAGTTCCATTTACTTCAACTGCATCTAGTGCATATGATCAATGGACATGACGTCACATAGCCTAGGTAAAGCTATGAGATGGATGCGGAGCTACTGCGAGTGCCGGTGCATTCTCAAACAGCTGATCAGCAGGAGTGTTGGACCCCCAATGATCAGATACTGATGACCTATCCAGAGTAATGGTCATCAGTAAAAAAAAAAACTCTTGGAAACCCCCTTTAAGTAACATTGATGTGCCAAAGTGTGAATCTGGAAATACACTCCTTAAAGAGCCTCTGTCAGAATGATCAACCCTATTAATCCAGGCATACTGGCTGTAGGATTGATCATGATTATAATGATACCTTTATATTGTCTTTATGTTAAACAGCTGCAGAGATATCTATGTTTTATTCATATGCAAACAAGCACTTTGGAGCATCAGGAGTTGGGGCTGAATCCTTGGAGCACCACTTTTGTAACACCCCTATGCTCTGAACAAATCCCCCTACCCTTGATTGACAGGGATATACATCAGCATGGTGAGGACAGAGCTGTGTCTTAATGTATATATATACACTACTTATTATAGCTGAGAAAAGAGATTTCCGTGCTTAGAAAGCAAATACATTTAACTGGTCTATTCACACACAATATATGATTATAAAGATCTGGGAAATCTACATGCAAGGCTGACCATTTACCTCCAGGCTACAGCCCTGTCATATTGAGAAGAGTGGTTTTCTATACTTAGAAAACTAATACAAATTACTAGTGTTTTATAATCATATATTGAGCCTACAAATAAACCAGTAATATGTATTACCTTTCTAAGCATAGGAAACCTCTATTGTCAACATGGTAAGGCTATAGTAAGTAATGTATATGATATGTACATGCTAAGATACAGCTGTAGGACACAGCTATGCCCTCAGCATGCTAATGTCTAGGCTCTGTCAGGCAATCAGGTGAAGGATGTCCTCTGAGGTCTTACCAACTTTAGCACAGAGCATCTTTTTTTCAAAAATAATGTTATTTGCTTAAGGCTACTTTCACACATATGTTGTTAATTCCAGTATTGAGATCCCGCAGAGGATCTCAATATGGAATTAAACTGATCCGTTTTGATTTTGCACATTAGGATGCATCCGTTCCGTTAGGATGCGGTTGTGTGAAATCACTAAATACATTGAAAGTCAGTGGGTGACAGATCCATTTTTTTAGGCTCCTAAAAAAAGTGATCCATCACCATTGACTTACATTGCTTTCAGTGATGTTTTTGCAACTTGCAAAAGTTTTATGTCCAGTCACAAAACGGAATGCTGACAGAACGGAAGACATCCCGAACGGACCTCTTTCCATTCAGAATGCATGAGGTCTAAACAGAAACATTTTTTTTTCCGGTATTGAGATCGTCTGACTGTGAATGTGAAAGCAACCTATCATTAGAGTACATGACAAAAAGCAATGCTGAAATCAAAAATGGTATTAACTAAAACGGTGTGGTTGTATTTTGTAGTGAGTAGAGATGAGCGAATCTATTCGCCGATTCGTTGATTTGTATCGAATCTTGGAAATTTTCAGCTGTGAAGCGAATACGAATATTTGGAGATTCACTCCGTTAAGATTCGAAAATGTTCCTAAGGCTTTCTACGCATTTGCTACGTACTTGTCCGATAAATTGTACGCTAATGCTACGTATAAGTTAGTCTATACGCTGTTGCGTACAAATTCAATTACTTAGCAAACTTTAACTGTTAGTTCGTTATTTGTGCACAAAGGCCTGGGAAGAAAGCGGTCACCTGACCTAGTGGGCAGGGCTTGCTTTGATTGGCTCAGGCTTGGTAAGTCAGTGACTCATCACTTCTGCTGCGACTGCTGAGACAAGCAGAAGCACTGTGTGTGAATTTCCTAAAGACTGAGACCTGTGTTGTTGAAATTGGGGTGTAATTGTTCAGGGAATCCATATTACACATCAGGGATACTGCAGAGCAAGTGCAGGGCAAGTGCAGGGCTAGTAATTAATCAGGCAGGGAAAGAGAGATAGGGAGAGAGACAGGGAGAGAGACAGGGACAAAGACAAAGACCAGCTGCAGGGCCACAGAGTCAAGTGAAAAATGTCTGGAATGGATAAGCAAAAGGGGTCCAGTTCCAGCCAGACCTTGGGCTCTAAAAAAAAGAGAAGGTGGCACAGGGCAGCACTGTCAAAGGACCTGTAGCCGGAACTTCTACTTGTAGTATTTGTAACACTTGGCCGGTGTTCCACCAGGCTAACCCACTTTGTAGTGGAGGAGAAAGTGGATGAGGTAGTGGAGTGGATGGCACGCTTATCTCAGTCTCAGCCGGATGATCTGCTGTCATCTGCTGATACAGTATCCATATGTAGCCAGGGGTCAGACTCAGAGTGTTCCTCCTGCTCCACCATTCCTCTCCAGCAAAGCCTGTCATCTTCGTACGCAATTTGTATGCTCAAGCGTACGTGTTCAAAGAAGTTGCAAACCTTTTAAAACTGAATGTTCGTTATTAGTGCCCGAATGTTCGCAAAACGCCACATAATAACGTATGATTTGTATGCAGATTCGTCGAATAGATAGAATATGCAAATCTTATAAAAAGTTTGACGAATGTTCGGCGAATAAAAGTTTGAATGATTCGCTCATCTCTAGTAGTGAGTTACAAAAAAAACCTCCATTTCAGCTCCAGCATGCAATAGCCACATATATGCCAAAGGCATGTACATTCAAATCTTATTGATCTTCCAATCTTATGATCCACTCTCTGAAAACTTTAAGAAAAATTCTACTTTGGCATAACTGACAAGTGCAATATTTTATCTGAGGTTCACACCAGTTTCTCAATCCTATATCCATAGTTTGTGGCACCAAATATTTTACTCATAATTTGACATAAAAAATATCTGCATAATAATTGATTTACATTAAATGTCCTACTGCTCATAAAAAACTAGACACTAAATATAGTGGTGTGTTCCAACAACTGTTCTTCAGGCACTTTGATACTTTCTCTAGTGAAGGATAATTTCATAATACACTGACGCGCATTTCGCCTAATGCTTCATCTATGGCCATTGGCTTGGCCAACTTGTAAAAGTTTAGGGCCATGGGATTTTCTCTGCACCATTTTAATCTTTGTGTTTCATTGGCACCCTATGCCAGCCACTTCCCTTCTACTTCAGGTGGGCAGAGACGCTTTTGCAGGTCCAGCGCTCTGACAGAGGGCCCAGGCGCCAGTGTCCTGTGTGTTCTTGACTGATATTCTTTATTGAACCTAACCTGATTCTGCATATTGCAGGGGTTTAACCCTCCTTTGGTTCTGTGTTCTGATAGTTCCCAATAAGGTGTGCTATATCGGACTTTCTGCCCATGTACCGATTTCTGCCCAAATTCCTAGATTCTGACCTTCCATGGCCTGCCTCAACCTGTGCCTGATTACCGTATTGACCATTTTCTGTCTGCCATGACCTTGGACCTGTTTCTTATATTTGCACCTACTCTGCCTGCCCTGACCTCGGCCTGTTGCTGATTATAAGTTTGCCTGTCCCTTCAGTACTATACACTAGTGTCTCCTGAACCCCATGGATCAGCAGCTAACTACACAGAGACTACTTCAAGAGTAGCCTGGTATATTCCCTGCAGTGAAGACGACATACCTGTATAGGGGTTAAAGGGTGAAAAACAAGAAGCCGCCAAGGGTAATGCCCTAATGGTTTAGCCCAAAGCAAATCTTGTTGGTTCGCCATAGTGTTCTATAACCTACCCATACCTTCTCCTACACTAGCAGAAGTTCAGATATATGAGACTATCTACTAACTTTTTTTTTTATTCAAGATAAACAGGGTGGTATGAGAGGCTCTTCACTAGTTAGGAGGCTTTAGGAGTAATAGGGGCTGATTTGAGGTCTGATGGGGGTCTGACAGGGATGAGGAAGAGGGATGATATAGGGGTCTGATGTGATGTCCTGAAATTTATGGGGGGGTCTGATATTAGGATCTGATGTGAGGCTTATTTTCCTACTCTAAAATCTTGGGTGCGTCTTATCATCGGGTGCGTCTTATAAAGCAAAAAATACAGTATGTACAGTATACGTAAATTTTTATCCAAAGAATGTAGAATTAATAGAATTCTTGTTTCATTTTTATTTTACTCAGGTTCTCACAGGAATGGCACCAAAATGGTCTCAAACCTAATACTTTGTCTAGTACTGTTAAGATGTATTCTCAGTTGGAGAGATTTATGCACATGGTGTGTAAATAAATTCAAGAAGGGCTAAAGAATGCTATCTCACCAGCATCTTTCTAGCAGTACAATTTGTTTTATCCCAGCCCAGTCTCATTCATATAAATTGGACTCTTTCATTATGGCGAGCTCTGTCATGTGATTCCCTGGGTATCAGTCCAGACCCCCATCACCCCAGGGATGCCAATTGGAGGAATCCTTTCCCTCTTACTTGCCGTTCAGATATTATAGTCTCTATTTATTGCGGCATCTTGAGTATTCAATGACCAGGGTCGCATCTATCTCTGTGTCTCCAGCCACATATGAAGCTGGCTCAGCTCTTGAGCCCCCTCCATACACTCCTCTTGTATCATTGGCTTAATTTTAAGTGGCACAGTTGGGAAGGAGTCAATGATAGTTAACAAAATTTTGCTGTAAAAAAAAATTTTTCCTCCAAATGACGAATTATGTGAAACAACGTCAAAATATGAACATTTAAATATAGTCTAGGTGCTAAGGCTAATGAGCAGTATGGTGGGAAAAGTAGTTAACACTATAACCTGGTAACTGTGGATTTCTGGTTTTGAATTTGACCAAAGTCAGCATCAGTATGTAGTTTGGTATACTGTCATTCTCTTTCCCAGGCCCTCAGGGGCTTTGTCTCCTGGCAACTGTCACTGCCACCTGCATCTCAAGGGTTCTGTGTTTCTGTCACAGTTCCTTGCTTGTCAATGGTTCAGTCTTGCACATATACTGATGTCAAGTATGCAGTCTCACTTTATGTATATTATTACAGGTGTCATCTAATTAAAATTATTGGGTCTTACCACAAGATTGCGTAAACGTGCTTCTCCTTCTGCCCTATAAAAGCTCTCAGAGGATACTTTTGGGTTATGTACCTCTTAGTTAAAGATTGTCGACTTCTAGACATGCATCTACAATGTACTTGAAGAACTGCTGCTGAGTTGACAGACTTTGAGAGAAGATGTATCATTGGACTGGGAGAAGCAGAATGGTTGTTCAATTAAATCCCTGTCATTTAGGTGATTCTGACCAACTGTAGCTGTTAGGAGGTATCAGTGGTTACAAGAAGGCACGCATACACGATGAACAGGCTCTTGATTAATCAGACCACCAGTAGAGAAAATTATTTGATCCACTGACAAGCACGGGCACCTCCCACAGATTCAATGTTCACCATCCAGACACAGATGGAACCTTCATTACACTCCCCTGTCTCTAACCGGACCATTGCTAGGCATTTATTAGAAGGAAATTTGGTATCATGGTGCACATTACATGTCCTGCCATTAACAGCCAGCCACTGTTGCCTTTGTTTGCAGTGGTGTTGTGAACAGGAAACCTTGACTGCTATGGACTTGAATTGTATGGTCCTTTGCAAGAAATCCAGGTTGGGATCCCTGGACAGTTAATCTAAAGTATGGAGGCCTTGAGGTGAGCACTTCAATCCTGCCTTTGCTGTGGATCGACACTCTGCAACAACTGCTAGTGTGATGATCTGGGCGGGCCATCACATACAGTTGGTCTCCCCTAGTAGTGCTACAAGGGACACTAACACCTGAGAGCTATTGACCACAGCATGTACAGTGCCTTGTGAAAGTATTCGGCCCCCTTGAACCTTTCAACCTTTTGCCACATTTCAGGCTTCAAACAAAAAGATATAACATTTGAAACTTTTGGTGAAGAATCAACAACAAGTGGGTCACAATTGTGAAGTGGAACGAAATTTATTGGATCATTTAAACTTTTTTTGTAATAATGAAACTGAAAAGTCGGGCGTGCAAAATTATTCGTCCCATTTACTTTCAGTTCAGAAAACTCACTCTAGAAGTTCATTGAGGATCTCTGAATGATCCAATGTTGTCCTAAATGACTGATGATGAAGATAAATAGAATCCACCTGCGTGTAATCAAGTCTCTGTATAAATGAACCTGTTCTGTGATAGTCTCAGGGTTCTGTTTAAAGCACAGAGAGCATCATGAAGACCAAGGAACACACCAGGCAGGTCCGTGATACTGTTGTGGAGAAGTTTAAAGCCGGATTTGGATACCAAAAGATTTCCCAAGCTTTAAACATCCCAAGGAGCACTGTGCAAGCGATCATGTTGAAATGGAAGGAGTATCAGACCACTTCAAATTTACCAAGACCCGGCCGTCCCTCTAAACTTTCATCTCAAACAAGGAGAAGACTGATCAGAGATGCAGCCAAGAGGCCCATGATCACTCTGGATGAACTGCAGAGATCTACAGCTGAGGTGGGAGAGTCTGTCCATAGGACAACAATCAGTCGAACACTTCACAAATCTGGCCTTTATGGAAGGGTGGCAAGAAGAAAGCCATTTCTCAAAGATATCCATAAAAAGTCTCATTGCAGTTTGCCACAAGTCACCTGGGAGACACACCAAACATGTGGAAGAAGGTGCTCTGGTCAGATGAAACCAAAATCCAACTTTTTTGAAACAATGGCGTAAAAGCAACACAGCTCATCACCCTGAACACACCATCCCCACTGTCAAACATGGTGGTGGCAGCATCATGGTTTGGGCCTGCTTTTAATCAGCAGGGACAGGGAAGATGGTTAAAATTGATGGGAAGATGGATGGAGCCAAATACAGGACCATTCTGGATGAAAACCTGTTGGAGTCTGCAAAAGACCTGAGACTAGGACAGAGATTTATCTTCCAACAAGACAATGATCCCAAACATAAAGCAAAATCTACAATGGAATGGTTCAAAAATAAACGTATCCAGGTCTTAGAATGGCCAAGTCAAAGTCCAGACCTGAATCCAATTGAGAATATGTGGAAAGAGCTGAAAAGTGCTGTTCACAAACGCTCTCCATCCAACCTCAAAGAGCTCGAGCTGTTTTGCAAGGAAGAATGGGCAAGAATTTCAGTCTCTAGATGTGCAAAACTGATAGAGACATAACCCAAGCAAATTGTAGCTGTAATCGCAGCAAAAGGTGGCACAACAAAGTATTAATGCAAGGGGGCCGAATAATTTTGCACGCCCCACTTTTCAGTTTTATTATTATAAAAAAAGTTTAAATGATCCAATAAATTTTGTTCCACTTCACAAATGTCACCCACTTGTTGTTGATTCTTCACCAAAAATTTAAAATGTTATATCTTTTTGTTTGAAGCCTGAAATGTGGCAAAAGGTTGAAAAGTTCCAGGGGGCCGAATACTTTCGAAAGGCACTGTAAGAAGTTAAACAGCCCGAATCGGCACTTCTGTCAATCTGGTCCATTAGAGCAGAAGCCAGGCTACCATATGAGAATCTCAAATAGTCTGGTCACTAAAGGGTTTATAAAAGTGGTGGGTTTCAATCTGACCAAGGGCTACAGCGGCATGGAGTTTGTATGTTCTCCACATGTTTGCATGGATTTCTTCCAGATTTTCTCCCACACGCTGAAGACATACTAGTAAGGAATTTAAATTGTGCATCCCACTGGGGACAGCAAGTCATAATAATGTCCGTAAAGCGCTACAGAATATGTTGGTGCTATGAAAGCAAGAGAAATATCTGATGAGAAATGATGATGTTTTAATGTTTGCCTTTGTGGACATTATAGCTGTTGGATATGGATGTGCAGGATGTGGTGGATCTGGAGTCCTGTGCTTTTCCCTCTGCGGCAGTGATACAGTACATTATCGGTCATGTTAGTGGATGTTTACCATCATCCAGATCCAGGCTGCAAACAAGCCCTGGCCAGTACAATAAACTGCTCTGGTGTTTCATGATAATAAACATGCTGTGATCTCTCTGCCTAGAAATGCTTACAGACTTTCAAGGAGGCCGCATAGAATCCCTCTAATCCCTTTATCTTAATGAGATAAAACCAGATTTGGATTTGATGTTATTTTAAGAATTGTTTTACAGCCTGTTCCATGCAGCCGTCAGTTCAATATACTCAACGGAAAGAACATCTTTATTAACTGGACAACAGTTGGTACTACTCAGCAATAGTATTGTACTTTTTCCTTGCCCTACGCATTTATATAATGTATCTAAAAAAATTAAAATTTGTATAGTCTGATTAGAAACTCATGGTCAGGTAGGAATGGTGCACAGGATTTTACGAGCAAAAAGATACACCTGACCAATATAATTATCCCCAGCTAGGATGCAAGTGTCACTTGATGCATAACACTAATGGCAAATCTTTTTTAGTCATATTTAACACACTTTGGAGGTCATTCACCAAGACCGGTGTTTCACAAGCCAGTCTTAGTAAAAAGCCCACTGGAAAAAGGTTGCATCTTAATAAATTTGTTGCCTATTATGCTGACCAGATGCACCAGAACTGAAATTTACTAGGAGCGGGAGTAGAGTTTTAGTGTTAAGTGCAGCAGTTTTCTGGAGCACATGTTGAGTTCCCTCCTGGGGCCCACCTCCTAACACCCAAATTCACCTTTTTTTGGAACAGTAGCAAGTGTGTCAGTACTTGCTACAAAACTTGTGACTTTTCTATGCCATATGCATGTGCTACCTGTACAACCCTGGTGAATCATCAGAAACCAGAAGCTTTGTTGAAGCAGTCCCAAGTTTGTTGACGTAGTCCCAACTACTTTAACAAAGTTGGGACTGCTTCAACAAAGCTTCTGATGATTCACCAGGGCCATACAGGTGACAGTACAGTACAGAGAAGTGGAGTCACCCCTTTCAGGGTGGGTGTTTTGCTTGAAAGGAGGGGTAGCCTCAGAGGAATAGCAGGGTAAGATCTAAGCCAGGGATGCCCAATCTGAGGCCCTCCAGCTGTTAGAAAAACTGCAACTCCCAGCATGCCGGACAGCCTACAGCTATCAGCCTACAGCAGGGCATGGTGGGAGTTGTAGTTTCAAAACTGACTGTGGCAGCAAATTGGTTTTACAGAGATAGATAGCTCCCTCAGAGGGAGGAAGGGAAATTGGAGGGTGCCAATTGGTTGCCATGGCAGCCAGGGGCCTAACAATGGCTGGTAGTTCTATATGTATGAGAGCCCATTAGGACCCTAATAGAGTGTCTGTCAGTTTTACACTGACAGGCATAACACACTGTATTGCATTGCTTTTGTCTCACAATGGAAGTAAAATGTAAAAAAAATATATATATAATATGTACAAAAATAATCCTAAGAAAAAATACACAATTTTTACACAATATTTTATCATGGAAAAAAATTAAATATAGTAATAACTGCATAATGTATCCATTACGACCCAGGTGAGAATATATATGTATGTATATATATATATATATATATATATATATATATATATGTCACTACTGGATGTAATAGGTTTTTTCTGGGGACAATAAGCACTTTTGGGGGCAATAGGCTCTACTGGGAGCAATGTAATTGTTCCCCAGTAGAGCATAATACAATAGGAACTACTGGGGAACATGTAACTAGTGGAAGCATATAACTACTGGAGGCCCTACAGGGGGCAGTGTAACTACTGGGGTTGCTACAGGGGACATTGTAACTGCTGACAGTATTTTAGTGGGTGTATTTTGGAAAATTGAGCCAAGTAAGATGTCTGTGTGGTAAACTGTGCAGAGATGAGACGTGGTTGAAATATCATAGCAGTCTTCTTCCATACAAATATGGTATTGATATATTCATAGTGACCCACAGAATCAAGTTAACATTTTACTTATACTGCACAGCGAATGCTAGAAAAATGAATTCCAAGAAAGAATGGAGGGACTGCTACAAAACGGACAAGAATCGGATATTTTTTTTGCAGGGCCATGGAACTTACGGAAGTGGACTGCACACGAATGTGGTTTCTGCATCTTTTCCCGCCCCATTGAGATGAATTGTTCTGCATCCGATCTGCAAAACACTCAGGTGCAGGCTGTGTGCATGATCCCTTAAAGGGGTATTCCCATTATAGACAATGGGGGTATATCACTAAGATATGCCTCTATTGTCTGATAGGTACCCGCACCTATATCGAGAATGGAGCAGGGAGCACTGTGCCTGGAGGACCCCGAGTTTCCCGGGGTCCGGTCACCACCAGGCGCATCTCCCGCTGCTCCCATAGAAATGAATGGGAGTGCACCGCTCATGGGCGGCCACCGCTTCCATTCATTTCTATGGAGCCAACGGAAATAGCCAAGCCAGCGCTCGGCTATTTTCGGCGGCCCCACAGAAATGAATGGAGGGCGGCTCTGCATGCAGTGCCCCCTCCTCAACTTTCCCCGCTCTGTTCTAGATATAGTGATATGCCCCATTGAGGATGGACATGTTGAGCTAATGACTGGCTTCAGCAGACCTTCCCTTAAGGCTTCTTGCACATGACCAGATCTGTTTTATGGTCTGCAAATAGCGGATCCACAAAATACAGATGTGGTACATGTGCATTCCACAATTTTTGTGGGACCTACTGTAAAAAAAAGCCTATTCTTGTCCAAAAAATGGACAACAACAGGACAAGTTTTATCATTTGTGACCTGGCCGTACAATGCGCAAAGCACACCGATGGTATCTGTGTGCTGTACATTTTTTTGCAGACCCATAGAAATGAATGGGTCTGTGCGCGTTCCATAGAAAATGCGTATCAGACACAGACCAAAAATACCATTGTGTGCATGACGTCCAAGTTGGATTTTTGTGCGACTGTCGCATCACAGTATGTCGCTTGTCGCAGTGCGACACCATAGACAATCATTACAATAAATGTCGCACAACACTTGTAGCAGCGTAGTTGTACACTTTTTGTTGCACGACACATGTTGGCGTGTAGCCGTAGCCTAACAGTTAATATCCCTAGTAAAACTCTTAAGGGGTTAACAATAAGAAATGTGCCATTTTAGTATCTCCTTCATGCAGTGGTGTGGATAGATAGACTATCCTACGATTGTCACCTGAATTCACAAAGTGAACAATTTACTTAAACCATTAAATAAAATCCTGATATTTTTCTAGTTGATGGAATAATCCCAAATCTATCAGTGCCACCTGCTGCTCACACAAAATATTGCAGGTTCTACAATAGAGCAATGAATCCATGCACTGTAAAACAAGGCAGTACATACTCAGATGCAAAATGTGAATATTAAATGTAACAATAAAAGAAATGTACCTATCAGTACAAATTTAGCAAAGCTGAATTTTTTGAGTGCAGAATTGTGCATTGCTCTGTATTTTCAGATGCTTTACGTTACCTGCATCATATCATCACTCAACATGGTCAATAAACTTGTTTCTTTTAGGAGGTGGACTTATATTGATCTATAGACATGTATCTGCCAAAACCATTGCTCGTTTTGAAGAATGTACCTTTCCTTATTGATCTAATTATCTACAGGTTATTAGTGTTCCTAACATGATATATTATATAGAAAATATCATATGTAGTAAAGTCAACATATCCTCAAATCGAGATTTATGCTGATCCTTTACTTCCCAAACTTCTGCAGTCTGTAAAAGGTCACATAGGCACTCACTACTGTCTGTTTTCACTTACTGATATCCTGGTGATGTAAAGAAACCAGAAAGATAAGACATTTAAAAACAGATAATTGAAAGGTAGTAGTAATGGTCACAATCCAGGTAGAAGTTACTCAGTAACTGCAAAATGTGCGGATTAAAGGTGGTTGTTTGGCTGTTACAAATTGTTAGAAAGGGTGAGAATGGCTTAAAGGAAATGTGTCATCAAAAAATGACCTATTATTTAAACCACATTTTTATGTTTAACATATTTTTAAAGAATTTCCATGGATGTTATTTTTAATTTTGCATGTTAATACTTATATTTAAAAAAAAAAACAAAATCCTGCAGTTTTCATACTGGCCACTAAGCCTAATAATAGGTGCCACTTCTTGATCACTTCATTGCAGTTACCTATTTATCTATACACAGAGGTGATATTATAGGCAGGGTTAGAATTACAGATAAGACAGGATCCACCATTCACAATAGGTGATTGTCAGAGCTTATCTATTCTTTCCTTGTACAATGACCTCTACACAGATCACAGACCATGCCTAGAAAACTCCCACAGAAGTCAATGCGGTCCCCTCCTGTCCATTATGTCTATTGCCATAAAGCAATGTTTGTAACGCTTTGTAAATGCTGTTAACAGCCTAGGCAAGATGGCCGCCCCCATAATCATGTTCAGAAAATAAAATAAAAAAAATCTGTAATCAAAAAATAAAAAATATGTATCTGGTTTTAACTGGCAGAAAACATTTTAGTGACACATTTCCTTAAAAAAAAATAAGTCACACACCTCACCGATCCTGTTAGCAATGTTTCCTGGGTCACCGACTATTTTCTACTTCCTGGTCCCTCTCGTCGCAGAAAATATAACTTTTATTCCAATGGCCTGAGACCGCTGTGGTCCCGCTATCTCAGGAGGAAGTGGGAGTGGCAATGGCCCTGATCAAGTGTTGTGTCACGGTGCACTCACTCAGGCCATTGATCCCTGGGGATCGGTGCAGTGAAGGTGTACTTTGAAGTATCAGGTAAGCAGTAAATGTATAACAGTCTCTCTTTACATGCAAATAACTTGTAGCACATCTAGCAGCAGTAAATACAAAGTCCTGATTCAGGCACCAGATGAGGAGTTAGGATGGCTGGTCGAATGGCAATTCAATTAGCGCTAGCAAATACTTGTGGATATAGGTGTCCACTGTAGTATAGGCTTAATGTTAGTCTGGCCTAGTGGTGGTTTAGGTTGGTGATGGTGTCTGAGCTGTTTTCCCTCACCTTGCAGCATTATTTGTAAAGCTGTATTTCACTGATCACTCTGCTGGCTCATCACACTGATGCTTTCTTAAAGCTGTGCTCTTGAATTTTGCTGATCTCTATGGAGTCTTGGTCTCACAGGGGAGTAAAATATGGTTCCTAGGAGTAGGAGCTCAGCATGTGCCTCCTCACTCCTCCACTATCAGAACAGGAACCCTCCTCTTCCTAGCTAGACTAGAACTACCCATCCTGTCAGGAAGCAGGACTAGCCCACTTGTACCAAGAGGAGAGGGACAAAGTGGTTAGCCTTGTTCCTGCCAACCATTACCTCCTATGCTGGGGCACACAGCCAATACATGAAAAATACATATCATAACATATAAAATATAACAAGTGCAAATATCTTATCTCGAGTATTGCAAATCTGTCACCAACAACCTCCCTTTCTAGCTGTTATATATGATGTTATATAGACACATAGCTGTGGAGCACATGATTAAAACGCTGTTTTTATTTTGTTGATCTGAGGCCCCATTATTGAGTTATGACACTTTTTCTCTTTTTCTTAATAAGCAATTTAGGCCTTTGGCGCATTGAGGGTGTCACCATTGCTCTTGATGCACCCAAACTCCGTGGTCAGTCCCCCCCCTCCTTGTTGAATTGATTGACAGGACCAGGTAGTGACAAAGTAGCCATTAAGGGGCAATGGAGGCGGAGCTTCACTGTGAAAGTCTCTCTGGTTTGAGTTACTTCACAAACAATCACTAGTAGAGGTGCACTGCGGCGGTAATGCAATTGACAATATATGGCTAAACCCTCACACTGATGTTAAAATGAGACTTTCGCCAATATACTCTTATATCAAGAACATACCGGAGCCCGAGCACCGCGTCAAGGTATCTCAGAGTGGCTCGGGACCTAACGCTAACCTACCTTGCCGTTGGGCAATTGCAGAAGGAGCATATAGGCCGACACACAGCAACCTACTCCTAGGAAATCACACATACAATGGGAGGAGGGAGGAGACTATGAGCCCCACCTACCAATGACTTATCTGACTCAGGCTACACAGGTGCACCAGAATATCAAACCGGGGAAGCAATTCCTGCACATGTGATCCGTTGCTAACAGCAATCCCCAGCAAAAATGCATACAATGGAGGATGCCTGCAGCGGACCACATGTACCACAAAACCATCCTACACAAGGTAACAAATTGTGTGGATGTGGCGAACTATATAATCAAACAATCACTAGTAGAGGTGCACTGCGGCGCTATTGCAATTTTGCTGGGGAGTTCATAACCATGCTACTCTTGATAATAAAAGTTCCACAATATATTTGTACCACTTTCCCCAGCCTTTGTTTAATGCTGTCATCAGTTTAGCATGGTCAAAATTGTTGACAGATTCCTTTTCAGGTGTCCTTTTCCAAAATTAGCTGCCACTCCAGTCCAATTCTCCATGGCCCTACAGCAGTTATCATTCTCATAACCACTGTAGCCAATCACTGACTTCCATGGTCATGTTCGTTTCATGCATTTGTGACTGCTGAGGTCATTGATTGGTTTCAGCAGTTATGTGAAGGATGAATCGCACAGGACCTCTGCAGACTCAGTGGAGATCGAAGCGACACAGATCAGTGGCACAAAAGTAGCGTGACGCTTAAAAGATGAATGTGGGTTTTCACAGCGCCCTGCTCTCTGTCACTATTTAATGTTGGATAACCTCTTTAAGGGTGTGTCCTGTAAGTGTCCACCACAGATATGCCCCTAAGAAGACCCTTAAAAGGTGTTCTAGCTCATTAAAAATGCTTCCATACTATCTGTAAAACAGTTTATACTCAAATTGCCAATCTGCCGCCACTGCCATCCCAATGGTGCAGATCTTACCGTGGCACTAAATGGCTGAGATTGGCAAGGTGAATATGAGGTCGCTTATTTCATTTGCAGATCATGGAGCAACATTTTTAATATGCTGGAATACCCCCTTATGACAGACATCAGCTGAAATCAGCTCTCTGCACCTGCTCCTTAATACTGGAAGCAGAAAAATATCATACCAGGGGTTTCTGTTGGTGAAAAATGAAGAAATTAGGTACTTTAGAAACGGAATCTGTACATATGCAATGAGGGCACAGAATGCATCATTCTACATTACCAAAATGATGCTATTACTTTTTTTACATTGTGAAACGCATAGAAGAAGCTCTTCCGAAAAAATGCATAGTACGCATGGTATAGTAAGGGTATGGCCACACGTTGAGGTTTCTGCATGGAAGCCAAAATCAGGGATAGATCATAAAAGGAGAGCAATTATAAAGGACACTCCTGTTTGTAGCTTCCAAAACTGCATCAGGAAACCTGTCTGTGTGGTTGTACCCTAATATATGTGAATGCTACCTGTGATGTTTATATTGGGTAATGCAGGAAACACAGAGATCATGTGTTCCCTGGTACTTTGAACTGAAATTTGTAAAGGGAAGAGGTAGAGAAGTGAGATAAATAGGATGCACATATTGTTGAAATGCTGGAGCCTATTAATATATGTGTAAGTTAAAAAAAAATATATAATGAAATTTGAAATACAAGGGCAGGTTCACATTAGCGTTATTGAATTCCGTTATAGGTTCCATTATAGAAGAGTTATAACAGAATATAATGGAATTCTAGGACAGAAAGCCAAAACGGAAGCCTTTAAGAGGCATTCCGTTTTGCTCCGTCCTAATATATGTCTATGGGGACACATAACAGTTCTGTTTGGTTCTGTTATACATGATGGAAAAAATAGTCCTGTCGAGATTGAAATGTCCTCCATGCATTTTGCTGATTCCTTTTAACCCCTTCACGCTATATGACGAGTATACTCGTCATGGAGCACTGCTATTTAGCGCTCCATGACGAGTATACTCGTCATTACATTAAACTGTCACCATGTCTTCTGACATGGTGACAGCGCTGAGACCCCGGCTGTTACATACAGCCAGGGGTCTCAGCTTAACAGCCCGGGACCAATGGGGGCGGTCCCAGGCTAGCGATCGCTGTGATTGGCTAGTCTGTTCAGACTAGCCAATCACAGCGATGATAATGCTTTGTATAGTTAAATAAATAAATAAATAAATAGATCCACATTTATATATATTCTATTATCCCCCCCCCACCCCAGATCGCTATTTTTCACTTTTTTTTAGATGGCCAGGGGGGGTGGGGGGGTAATATGCGGCGGGCGGGTGTGCGGTATGCGGCGGGCGGGTGGCCGGGAGCGGCGGCATTGCAGCCGCAATGATATTTCAGGATGGCCGAGCGGTTCTAACTGCTGACATCGGTGCAGTTTAACCCCTTCCATGCCGCGGTCTGTAGGGACCGCTGGATGGAAGGGGTTAACAGGGAGGGAGCTCCCTCCCCCTCCCATCGGGCGCTGCGGTGCGCTACAGCGCCGATGGTGTGGGCTGAAGAGAGGGAGGAAGCCTCCCTTTCAGAAGCGTCTGGTTGCCATGGTGTAAGCTAAGCCTGTGCTAAAGGCAGGAGCCTGACAAGGCTTAGCAAGAGTGAAAATACACTACAGTACACTATACAGTGTACTGTAGTGTATTATAGAACAATCAGATCCACTGGTTCTTCAAGAACCAAGTGGTTCTGAATCTAAAAAAGTGTAAAAAAAAGTGTAAAAAATAAAAAAAAGTAAAAAAAAAAGTTTAAAAAAATCCCATTTTCCCCCCAAAACTCAAATTTGAAATTAGTAAAAAAAGAAAAAAATACCCCAATCATGTTAGATATCGCCACGTTCGTAACAACCTGCTCTACAAAAATATCACATGTCCCGACCCCTCAGGTGAACACCGTAAAAAAATAAAAATAAAAACAGGGTCAAAAAAGCCATTTTTGTCACTTTACATCACAAAAATTGTAATAGAAAGCGATCAAAAAGGCGTATGCCCCTCAAAATAGTACCAATCTAACCGTCACCTCTTCCCGCAAAAAATGAGCCCCTACCTGAGACAATTGCCCAAAAAATAAAAAAAACTACAGCTCTCAGACAATGGAGAGACTAAAACATGATTTTTTTGTTTCAAATAATATTATTGTGTAAAACTTAAATAAATAAAAAAAACTATACATGTTAGGTATCGCCACGTCCGTAACAATCTGCTCTATAAAAATAGCACATGATCTAACCTGTCAGATGAACACTGTTCAAAAAAAAAAAAAACTGAGCCAGAAAAGCTATTTTTGGTTACCTTGCCTAACAAAAAGCGTAATATAAAGCGATCAAAAAAATCATATGTACCCCAAAATAGTATCAATAACACTGTCACCTTATCCCTTAGTTTCCAAAATATGGGCACTTTTTGGTTGTTTCTACTGTAGGGGTGCATCAGGGGGGCTTCAAATGGGACATGGTGTCTGAAAACCAGTCCAGCAAAATTTGCCCTCCAAAAACCATCTGGCGCACCTTTCCTTTTGCGCCCTGCTGTGCACCCATACAGTAGTTTACGACCACATGTGGGGTGTTTCTGTAAATCACAGAATCAGGATAATAGTTTTTGAGTTTTGTTTGGCTATTAACCCTTTATGTGTTACAGGAAAAAATGGATTAAAATGGAAAATGTGCCAAAAAAGTGAAATTTAGAAATGTAATCTCCATTTTCCTTTAAATCTTGTGGAATACATAAAGGGTTAACAAAGTTTGTAAAATTAGTTTTGAAAACCTTGAGGGGTGTAGTTTCTAAAATGGGGTCATTTATGGTGGTTTCTATTATGTTAGCCCCACAAAGTGACTTCAGAACTGGAACTGGTCCTTAAACAAAATGGTTTTGGAAAATTTCTTAAAAATTTTAAGAATTACTTCTAAAATTCTAAGCCTTCTAACGTCCCTAAAAATAAAATTACATCTACAAAATGATGGCAACATAAAGTAGTCATATGGGAAAATTTAAAGTAATTACTATTTTGTGAGGGATCACTATCTGCCTTAAAAGCAGAGAAATTCAAAGTTTGAAAATTACAAATCTTTCCAAATTTTCTGTAAATTTAGGATTTTTTTATAAATAAAGGTGATTTATATTGACTCAGATTTACCACTGTCATGAAGCACAATGTGTCACGAGAAAACAATCTCAGAACGGCTTGGATAAGTAAAAGTGTTTCAAAGCTATTACCACATAAAGTGACACATGTCAGATTTCCAAAATTTGGCCTGGTCCTTAAGGTGAAAAATGGCCATGTCATGAAGGGGTTAATCAGCTGCAAATTCAGTAGTAGTAAAAGCTGATTTGTCGCAGAAGTTTCTGTGGATTTTCCACAGATTTCATTGTTTGCATTGCCAAGAGCGAAATTTAAAATCCACTGTTCAATTTCCACTGTGGATTTATTCCACAGTATGTGGATGAAATTTTGTAAAATCTCAACAATCTTGATGGTAGTGTAGTATGCTGAAAATTTGCTGCTGCAATTCCGCAGTCTATCCACCACATCTGAACATACCTATAAAGTTTAGCATTTTAACAAATACTGCATCCTACTTGTCCAACTCCTCTCTTTCTTCCCTTTATAACTTTCAACTTAAAGTACCATATAACACATGATCTACAGAGTAGAGGACCTTTCCACATCCAAAGGGTATCATAATAGCAATAAATATTATGATATTTATTACATAATATTATATTTGTATATAAAAAAAATAAAAAGCTAATGGAAAAACAACTTCAACTCACAAACTCTGCTGCAAAGCAGATGAGGATCCACTGTATCACTGGAACAAATCTGGCTTGAGCTACTCCAAAGGGCATTAAGTGGCCCCCTTGACTTCACTCTTTAACCCCTGTAAAGGGATCTGGACTCTGCTGCAGAGAAACCACCAGGCCACCACCACTTGGAGTAGTCCCTGTTTAGGTGATGGCTCAAGAGACACTGGTGTAGAGCACCGAGGGATCAGGCAAAACCGTAGTCTGGGACAGGCCCGAGGTCAGGGCAGGCAGAGTTTGTGTGATCTGATAAACAGTTTGAGGTCATGGCAGGCAGCTCAGAGTCAGAAGGAGATCAGGCAGAGGTTGGGTCAAAGGTTCAAATCCAGGATAAAGACAGAAGTCGGTACAAGGGTAGACAGACAACATAACTTTCCCATGGGTGAAGGTGCCGTACGGACCTCAAGGTAGCCAGCCACTATCTGGGCAAAATTAGGATGCACATGCTTGCCATTCAAGAACTGGAGAGAGCAAGAAGGAGGCCACAGCCTGTGTCGGAAAAACAGAGAACTACTCTAAAGGTTGTGTTCACCAGGAGGGCTGAATTCAGGAGCAGGGGAACAGGTGATAAGAGCAGCAGCTGCTACAGAGGACAGCAGAGTGGTGACAGGCAGCGGTGGCCACCATAAACTCTCAATCAATACATTCCATCCTTAAAGGGAATTTGTCAACACTTTTGACCATGCTAAACGTCTGAAAGCAATAGGTAGGGCTTAGGGAGAGCAGCACAAACATACCTTTTGTAAAGCTTTTCTCATCAGGAGTAGTGTGAATTTGAAGTTTTATTCTTCCAGATTTTGCTCCGGCAAGTGCACTGGAGGCTGAACTTCACTGTAAAGTGATCTCTGCATTAAGCTGCTTCATAACCCTCCCCTCTGCTCTGAGTGACAGCTGCAGCACCCAACTAGAAAAGAGGGGAGGGCTGTGAAGCAGCTCAATGCAGAGAGCACTCCACGGTGAAGCTATGCCTCTAGTGCCATGCAGGAGCAGAACCTGTCAGTAAAACTTCATACTCACATGACTCCATATGAGAAAATCTCCACAAATGGTATACTTGTCATGTTCTCCCCATCCTTACCTAGTGCTGTCATCAGTTTAGTATGGTCACAATTGCTGACAGATTCTCTTTAAACATATTTCATAAAATTATTAAATGAACTATGAAATTTTTTATTTAACACAGGACATATAGTATATTAAGTCTACAAAATTATTCTTTACTATCCATTTTTTCCCTGTATGTTCTCAGAATGTGCATATGATTGAAAGCAGGTGGCACTAAAATGTGACCTTTTTCCTTGGGTGTTAAATCATATGTTAGGCTGTTTCAGTACATTTTGTACAAACATTAAAATGGTTTAAAAAATGCTACCTGTCTAAGATACTCATATACTACATGGAATCCTCCTAAAGCAGTATAATATCTAATATACTGTACAATGTAGAAGTGCACTGTGTCAAAGAGACCTTGAGGTCAGGATTAAACATTCAGTGGTATTAAAAGGCTACATTCTTTCAATTACATGCTTGAGTAGTTTAAAGGGTCACTAAACCTAATGTATAAGCTGATCCAACATGAAAAGACATCTTGAAACATTTCACAGATCCATATGTACACGCTCCCAGACCATTGTAGAAATATATGGTTGGACACTGTGGGTCCTAAAAGAAGTCAGTTTTATTTAAATTGTTATTTCCATATGATAAGAGATGGCATATTGCTAGAAAAGCAGAGGTTTCTGTTCACTGTATAGTGGCCATGGGGACATCCTGCAGTTCAGCTCCCATTCACTTGAATATAAAAAGGGCTGTCCAACCTTTTCTAAGTGATGGCCCAATACCGTCATAAACACTCGTAACTGGATATTATTATTGTAAGGCTTCATTCACACGACCGTATGTGTTTTGCGGTCCGCAAATTGCGGATCCACAAAAAAAACGGATGACGTTCCGTATGGCATCCGTGTTTCCGTTTTTTTTGCGGATCCATTGTAACAATGCCTATCCTTGTCAGCAAAACGGACAAGAATAGGACATGTTCTATCTTTTTTGCGGAACGGAAATACGGACATACGGAAACGGAATGCATACGGAGTACCTTCCGTTTTTTTTTTGCGGACCCATTGAAATGAATGGTTCCGCATACAGTCCGCAAAAAAAACGGAACGGACACGGAAACAAAATACGGTCGTGTGAATGAAGCCTAAAGCATATTCCCATAATACATACTGAATATAAACAAAGTCTGAGATAACTTCTGTGTACGTTGAGTGACTTGTGTATTTATAAAGGTAAACAAAATGTGCTTTCCAGCATAAAAGTTGAATCATGTTACATACAGTAGTTAAACATGATCCAAGCTACAGTGCCTTGCGAAAGTATTCGGCCCCCTGGAACTTTTCAAAATTTTGCCACATTTCAGGCTTCAAACAAAAAGATATAACATTTTACATTTTTGGTGAAGAATCAACAAGTGGGTCACAATTGTGAAGTGGAACGGAATTTATTGGATCATTTAAATTTTTTTGTAATAATAAAACTGAAAAGTGGGGCATGCAAAATTATTCGGCCCATTTACTTTCAGTTCAGAAAACTCTCTCCAGAAGTTCATTGAGGATCTCTGAATGATCCAATGTTGTCCTAAATGACTGATGAAGATAAATAGAATCCACCTGTGTGTAATCAAGTCTCCGTATAAATGCACCTGCTCTGTGATAGTCTCAGGGTTCTGCATCATGAAGACCAAGGAACACACCAGGCAGGTCCGTGATACTGTTGTGGAGAAGTTTAAAGCCGGATTTGGATACCAAAAGATTTCCCGGCTGTCCCTCTAAACTTTCATCTCAAATGAGGAGAAGACTGATCAGAGGTGCACCAAGAGGCCCATGATCACTCTGGGTGAACTGCAGAGATCTACAGCTTAGGTGGGAGAGTCTATCCATAGGACAACAATCAGTCGAACACTTCATAAATCTGGCCTTTATGGAAGAGTAGCAAGAAGAAAGCCATTTCTCAAAGATATCCATAAAAAGTCCCATTTACAGTTTGCCACAAGCTACCTGGGAGACACATCAAACATGTGGAAGAAGGTGCTCTGGTCAGATGAAACCAAAATCCAACTTTTTTGAAACAATGCAAAACGATATATTTGGCATAAAAGCAACACAGCTCATCACCCTGAACACACCATCCCCACTGTCAAACATGGTGGTGGCAGCATTATGGTTTGGGCCTGCTTTTCATCAGCAGGGACAGGGAAGATGGTTAAAATTGATGGGAAGATGGATGGAGCCAAATACAAGACCATTTTGGATGAAAACCTGTTGGAGTCTGCAAAAGACCTGAGACGAGGACGGAGATTTTATCTTCCAACAAGACAATGATCCCAAACATAAAGCAAAATCTACAATGGAATGGTTCAAAAATAAACGTATCCAAATACAGGTATGTGTATGTCTGTCTGCATGTGTCTATGTGTAGCCGGATCCGTAATGAACTCCATTGAAAGTCAATGGAGGGCGGATCCGGTTACCATTGTGGTAACACCAGACGGATCCACCCCCATTGACTTGCATTGGGGGTCATTCCGGATCCGTCTTGGTGCGGATGCCTGGACCGGAGAGCAAACCGCAGCATGCTGCGGTTTGTTCTTCGGTCTGAAGACGGAACGGAATGCTTTCAGGAGCATTCCGTTGTCTTCAGTTCAGTTTTGTCCCCATTGACAATGAATGGGGACAAAACTGAAGCGTTTTATTCCGGTATTGAGCCCCTATGACGGAACTCAATACCGGAATTTTAAAACGCTAGTGTGAAAGTAGCCTTAGATGGGACATTAGAAAAGTATTATTACGCCAAAGACCTCTATGTGGGCTAGCATAAGATTCTTTGATAGATAAGGTGATTGCTGCGTGGTCAGACCACTTGATTATATCTATTGTAGAGTCTATGACATTGGGAAGTAGAGATCTGCTGATCAAGAATAAGTCTATACGGGAGTAGGAATTGTAGGCACAGGAAAAAAAAGGTATAGTCCTTTTCTTGCAAGTGTTGGATGCGCCATATATCAAATAATTCCTCATCATGTGCCCAATGCGCCAAGGAAGGACCCCCAGACTGCTGTCTGGAAGTAGAGTCTACTTCTGGGTCTGGGACTAGATTGAAGTCTCCACATATCAGTAATTGTCCTTTCTTAACTTTATCTATTTTCTGGGATAATTTATTCAGGAACCTGAGTTGATGAGAGTTAGGGGCGTAAACGGCCACTATGGTGTAACAAATGTTGTTAAGTGAACAAACCAATATTATGTATCTACCCATCACATCGGTTACTACAGAGATGGGGTTAATGGCGAGGGTATCTCGAATTGCAATAAGAGCTCCTCTTTGTTTTTCATGATAATTAGCTTGCAGGATTGTGGGAAAATTGTGGTGCTTCAATCTATGACTATCTTTTGCAACAATGTGGGTCTCCTGGGCGCACAGGACATCACATCTGAGTTCTAATGCTTCCTTCCACATATAAGATCTTTTAAGTGCACAATTCAGGCCCCTAAACATTAAGAGAAGCTATTTTAATAGCCATGGAAATGATAACAAAATAATGCTGTGGAGCATTCCCCCTCTGTGACCCAAGGTGGAGGGCCCCAAGGTCGGAGGCCCCCCAGCTTAGGTCTCCAGAGACTCCCATCCCCTCCAGCCCGCCCAATATCCTAAGTTAAAGTAGCAGTTAGATGAGACAAGATGTCTTCCAGTAGTTCCATTCTTCCAAGAGTGAAGGTAATATGATGGGGAAACTGAAACGAAATAAACAAAAGTACCAAACTAGAAAACAAGTGGCCTAGGAGGCCACTGCTTATAAATGGGTAAAGTTCGTTGTGAGAAGCCAAGGACCATTGCATATATTAAGTATGAACCCTTGACTGTCTATATATAATCCTCAATGTTTGGTGCCTCTTCTGGGTTCGACAGCTTGCCATTCCTTCTCCACATGGTCAGGCACAGGAGAACAGTCAGAATGAAAGTTGGAAATGTCAATGTTCCAAGAAGATAAGAGGGTCTTTCCCTCCTCCTTTGACTTGATGGTATGATAGGAATCTTCTTTAGAGCTTCACTGGGAATCGCCAGCTTTAAGCTATTTTATGGTCTCGGAGAGCCAGAGTAATTGGAGCCAGTTGTCTGCGCTAGGGTTGAGCGGTAAACCGGTGTGAACGATTTACCGCGATATTAAGAAACAGCGATATGGCGATATCATTGTTTCCAAATAACCGCGGTATTTAGAGACGTCATAGGAGCGGTCATATGCGGGCTGACCGCTCCTAGATGCGTGACAGCCCACCCCTTGTATATGCCTACCGTACATACTACTTAATGCAGCTGCCGTCCTTGGCTCCTCCTTGCTCCCATATTCAAGTCTCCGCCCACCGGCCGAGCACAAGAGCGAGGAGCGAGGCGCGCAAAATCAGCAGTCCATGAGGAGGAGGCAAGAAGAGTGAGGGATCCTAACGGCATTGGTGTAATAAATAATATACTATGTCAGGGGTGCATAACAGATCGGGCCGTGGGCCGCATGAGGCCGCACAATCGATCATGCAGGATGGATCCTGGAGAGCAGGTGAGATGAAGAGAAGGCAGAAGCAATGTATCAGCGCTCCTGCCTTCTCCTCAGATAGGTGAGCAGGGCACTGTGCAGGGTGGACCTGGGGCAGAGGAGTGAAGAGCTGCAGGGTCAGGAGACCCTGATCAGGTCTGCCTTGTACAATGCCCCCAACAGCAGGCTGGTTTCCCCTGTAACTGGGACTCCCTTGGATGTCCCAGTTACAGGGGAAATAGTGCAAAAAAAAAGTCTGTGTCCCCAAAGGCCTTTCAGTGACCTCTTGGGGACAAATCATGTGGGGAAAAAAATATATTAAAGTTAAAAAAAAAAAAATATTATGTTGCAAAAAAAAAAAATAGAAAATTATAAAATACAAATGAAAGAAAAAAAAAATAAAAGAAAAAATTGCAAAATAAGAGTGTGTTCACTGTCCCCTAACAGTCTTTTTATGATCCCTTGGGGGGACATTATGTGCCAAAAATATATTTAAAAAGATAGAAAATTAATAAAAATAATATGTTAGAAAAAAATAAAAAGTGCAAAATAGTACAGTGTTCATTGTCCCCCAACAGTCTTTATGACCTCTTGGGGGACATATTATGTGCCAAAAATATATTTAAATAAGTACTAAACCAATTATAAAAAATACTAATAAAATACAAACAAAAGTGAAAAATAAAAAAAATGAAAAATTA
The DNA here is from genome assembly GCA_900303285.1 of Rhinella marina. Lineage (NCBI taxonomy): Eukaryota > Metazoa > Chordata > Amphibia > Anura > Bufonidae > Rhinella > Rhinella marina. Next base: position 90,527 of record ONZH01013538.1, read on the forward strand.
ACAGTGTCAAAAAAATAAAATAAAAAAAATATATATATATTTGTAGCAGATTAAAAATGAAGCTAAAAAAAATAAAGAAAAAAGAAAAAACACCCGCACCAACCAAAACCGTCGCCATTATCTCCCTATTCAAGTGAAACTATACATTTTATATAACAAAACGACTGACACAAAATAGGGAACTTATTATAATAATTTATTTTGGTGTCAGTTTGCATATTTAAAGAATAAGGAGCTAATGTCTCCTTGTGGCTGCCCCCATACAGTATAATGTCTCCTTGTGGCTGCCCCCATACAGTATAACGTCTCCTTGTAGCTGCACCCATACAGTATAATGTCTCCTTGTAGCTGCCCCCATACAGTATAATGTCTCCTTGTAGCTGCCCCCATACAGTATAATGTCTCCTTGTGGCCGCCCCCATACAGTATAACGTCTCCTTGTAGCTGCCCCCATACAGTATAATGTCTCCTTGTGGCCGCCCCCATACAGTATAACGTCTCCTTGTAGCTGCCCCCATACAGTATAACGTCTCCTTGTAGCTGCCCCCCAATACAGTATAATGTCCTCCTTGTAGCTGCCCCCATACAGTATAATGTCTCCTTGTGGCTGCCCCATACAGTATAACGTCTCCTTGTAGCTGCCCCCATACAGTATAACGTCTCCTTGTGACTGCCCCCATACAGTATAACGTCTCCTTGTAGCTGCCCCCATACAGTATAACGTCTCCTTGTGGGCTGCCCCCATACAGTATAATATCTCCTTGTGGCTGCCCCCATACAGTATAATGTCTCCTTGTGGCTGCCCCCATACAGTATAATGTCTCCTTGTATCTGCCCCCATACAGTATAACATCTCCTTGTGACTGCCCCCATACAGTATAACGTCTCCTTGTAGCTGCCCCCATACAGTATAATATCTCCTTGTGGCTGCCCCCATACAGTATAATATCTCCTTGTGGCTGCCCCCATACAGTATAATGTCTCCTTGTAGCTGCCCCCATACAGTATAATGTCTCCTTGTGGCTGCCCCCATACAGTATAATGTCTCCTTGTGGCCTGCCCCCATACAGTATAATGTCTCCTTGTGGCTGCCCCCATACAGTATAATATCTCCTTGTGGCTGCCCCCATACAGTATAATGTCTCCTTGTAGCTGCCCCCATACAGTATAACGTCTCCTTGTGGCTGCCCCCATACAGTATAACGTCTCCTTGTGGCTGCCCCCATACAGTATAATATCTCCTTGTGGCTGCCCCCATACAGTATAACGTCTCCTTGTAGCTGCCCCCATACAGTATAATGTCTCCTTGTGGCTGCCCCCATACAGTATAACGTCTCCTTGTGGCTTGCCCCCATACAGTATAACGTCTCCTTGTGGCTGCCCCCATACAGTATAACGTCTCCTTGTGGCTGCCCCCATACAGTATAACGTCTCCTTGTGGCTGCCCCCATACAGTATAACGTCTCCTTGTGGCTGCCCCCATACAGTGTAACGTCTCCTTGTGGTCCTAAGTGTTTTTTTCTTTTAAACGAGTATTTATCGCGATATATATCGTTATCGCGATAAATTTCTTAATATCGTTATCGTGGGAATATTTTTGATATCGCCCAACCCTAGTCTGCGCTGTCTCAAAGTGGCGGCTAATAAATCTGCATATAGTTTAACAGATTGGAATAGTGAGGGTAGCAATGTTCTTTTCCTCGTTTCTGCTAAAAGCATCTCTTTAACATCGTATTAATGTAACCATGCCAGGACATCCCTGCAAACAGTAGCAGGAAGATGGCTAGGCTTCGGTACTCTATGTGCTCTATCTATCACCACATCTTGAGCAGAGAAAGAGGGCAAAATGGTTTGAAAGAGTGAGCACAAGTAGCTTTTCAATTCAGTGTTTGAGACAGTCTCTGGGATGCCTCGGAATTTGATATTATTTCAACGAGACCTGTCTTCAAGGTCATTTATTTTTGCCTGTAGTTTTTTTACTTCTGTTGTCAGCTCGTTGTGGGAATCTACAAGATTGTTGTGGGAGGCTGCGAAGTCCCCCATTTTATTTTGTATGTGCATCACTCTGGGAGTGAGACCTTGGATTTAGGCGTGCAATTGGGATATCAATGAATGTATGTCAGTTTGAAGAGTCTTGCTGACTTCTAATAACATCACTTGGAGCAGAGACCTTAACAATGGCTGATCTGATGCATTGAATTGTTCCAGATTCGGAATGGAGTGAAGAGCATCAGGGATTATAGGTAAGTCACTCACCAGGCTGGAAGGATCACGCTGATCTTGTAATTGATGCTTCCTCTTAGCAGGGCTGTTGGAGGAGGCAGGTGAAGATGGCGGCTGCCACGTGGGAGAGCGGGCCATGGTGGTAACATTAGGTTCGTTAGAGCGTGGAGATGCCTGCTTCTTGTGTTGGTCGGTGGTAAGTTCTGTGGAGATCCGCCGATGTCCGCTTGTGAAGATTGTCCTCTAGGTGAGGAAGACTGTGAAGAAGCGGGAGAGGCCGAGACATGCTGTTCCGGCGGGAAGGCCAGTTGTAGAGGGCTGGTTTCTTCATTGCTTCTTTCCTTATCGAAATAGAAGTCCAGCTTGCCCTGTTGCTGTCTGGTTCTCTTCCCCCTGGCCATATCAAGAGAAAACGAGAGACAAGGCGCTGTTTGTAGCGTTATTATCGGATTAGAGCTTTAGAAATAGTCGCTGGGTGCGGGAGCACGAGATTCATGTGGCCATTCGCCTCGGCTATCAAGCCACGCCCCCCTCTTTTGTTACATTTTTATTACTTTTTTAAATCCTATTAAGGAATTACTCTCTTACAAAACTATTTATACTTATAATGTATGAGCATACTCTTGTATTATGCCATGTGTCCCTAATACAAGCTGTGGTTAGGGCAACATTATTGTGCCCTAACAGCAGGATTACTGAACTTACATTCCTGGGGTCCTTCGAGGTCCCCAAGGCTGACTACAGAGGGCTTACCCAGCCTCTAATTAGATCACTGGGACCCAATCAGTGGGGGAAATCCCCTTTGTTCATGCTGTAGCCACAGGTTGTGGATTGGAGCTACCTCTGACCCTGGCTGTAGAGCAAAAGGCTGCTCTAACAGCTGGAGCTGTTAGCTATAGTTCATTCACAGAGCAGGAGTACACATAGAGGCATGAAGCTCCCTCTAAAACAACCATGGTAAAAGACAGTTGGTGGGCATTAAGGGGTTAATGTTGCTGTTCATTTATTATGACATTACTGTTCTGAAGCCTGTCAGTGACAAATTGATCTTAAGCACTATATGCCGTATTACCTCAAAATGGACCATGTCCATCAGTTATTTTTAACAACACACTTATGTACTTGGCTGCGACATCTTGTTGAGATTTTTATGCACATCTGTTTATGGATTGTTAGTGTTCTTTCACATGACCTTTCTTTTCAGAGTTATCTATAATGGAGGTTTCTTCATTCTAAATACTTTGAATTGTTACTGCATCAAACATATCTGTCTAGTTTAATGAACTGCGTAAGAGACAAGTGTTTTTTGTTTTTTTGCAAAAAAGTATTGTAGGATTAAATTTGGAAATGGACAAGAATTTGCAGCCAAATATTGCATTGCATATTGAGTACTTTACTCTCTCCATTTAGGAGTTAATTAGACATCTCCTGTACTATCCAATAATTGCAACAAACACAAAATGTATCCTCCGTGGCAATTTCCCGGACAGTGGGTAAAAAAAGCATTGTTTACATGCCATAACCTTGTTTGTTACCAAAAGAACAAGCTCCAGTACGTGCATAGAGATGACCTAATGTCATTGTCCTTATTGGCCCATAGAATTGTGACTGTAAACAGTGTTCATCTCTGAAAGACCTTTGAAAAAATTAGATGATTCAAGCTTACATTTAAAACTTGTCAAATATGTCTTCCTAAATCTAGAGAGACCTTGTTTCTTCTAAAAGCAGCTGTTGGCTTCAAAAAAATCCAGAAACAGCATCATAAGATTCATTATGAATGCTTGAGAAACATCTCCTTTTGGAATACCTTAAATCCGGAAAGAGACTGGATTGCTTGGCATTTGCATCTAGTACATCCGTATTGTCTATTTCTTTGTTTGTAAGTTACCTAAAATGTCTAACAACTACTGTAGTATATTAAATGGAGTCGGACACCATGAAATTCAGTGTTAAACCAGGCACAATACCTTGTAATAATCATTTATGGGCAGCAGAAACAATGGTCTCTATGGGCAAAGGTGATTGCTATTGAGTTCTTCTATTCTGGCAAGTTGGGACACTTTTCTAAGGCAATGGTTGATAGGATGGAAGGAGATATTGTATCAGTAAAGGAGTAGAGCTTTAGATACATTTAAAGGGAACTAGTCACCATGCAAATGTAATGAAAGCTATAGGAACAATGTTATAGAGCAAGGGGAGCTCAGCATATTGATGCATAGTTTTGTAGGAAGAGATTCACTATAACTTGTCATTTATATATATATTTAAATTCCTGTTCATCCTGGCCTTTGACGTCAATGAGGTGGTGCTATTGTAGTGGTCCAGTGTTGTATTTTCTATGTGTTTTAAGCACTTCATATATACAATCACTTAATTGCAGTGCAGTGAGCCCCAGTGGTGGCTGGTGTAGAGGACGGAAGTAGTAGTGGTCCTGAGTTTGTGTTGTTGTGTCAAAGGTGTCCTACCTCAAATTAAAAGTTATACTGAATCTTTTCCAACAAAACTATATATATCTCAATCTGCTCAGCATCTCCTGATCTATAACAGGCTGCCTGCAGCCCAGACCCCATGTTCACCATGACAGGTTCCCTTTAACAGATGTAGCCACTGAGGTCTGACAAATCGGCAAGTTTGGTATTCATCCTTTAACCCCTATACAGGAATCTGGACTTCGCTGCAGGTTAACAACCAGACCGCTACCTCCTGGGATGGTCCCAGTGTACCAGACAGCTGACTAGAACATAAGACTCTGGAACACCACAAGCAGACTGGAACAAAAACAGGATAACACAGACCACAGCAGGAACTCAGGCAGATGAGACATGACAACGGACATAGATCAGACATACGGACAGACTGTGCAGAGAACAGAGCAACAGATGCAGGTACAAGAACTATCCTGGGAACTATTGTTGTTGCTCAGCCAAGGGGCGTGATACACAGACAGAACATATCGATGAGCCCATTGGCCCACAGCACCCGCAGGTGCAAACAAACAGAATGAGGGATTAACCTCTACCTGGAAAACAAATCACTCAGCAAGCAAGGGCAATTAACCCCTGCCTTGCTGAACAGAACAGAGAGCAGAAACATACCAATGGTCATGTTCACACCACAAAGTCTCCGCGGCCAGTATACATAACACAAAGACGGATATGTACTGCCACACCAACACATGGCCCTAGAAACATATTCACCAGTATATGGCAACCAGCCCTCACGGCATATAGTGGGACACCACAAGTATCTGCAGCCAATACGCACAAGACAGAGGCAGGTGTGCACTGCCACACCAACGCATGGCCCAAGATACACACCACCAGTATCCAGCAACTAGACCGCCGGCATACAAGGACCACATGAACAGACATTCTATTTGATTGTACTTTCCCCCTTGAGAGGGAGATATTTAGCTCTTGCTCCCACAACCTGATGTAAATGAGGGAGGTCTCGTCTCTCAATTTTATAAAATTATATCAGAGAAGATAAATGAGCTTCTTAGGTGGTTTGCAAAGGAGGAGAATTTTCTCCTACCATATCATTGAATATTTGGTCAAATCTAGTTTAAGCACTTCCAGATAACAGTGTTTCAGGTTTTGGCAGAAAAGAAAGTGTAGTAATGTTAACTCTGGCTGTGCTTTAAAGAGGTATTCTGCTTTTAATGATTGCAGTCATTTATTAAGAGAATAGGATGTTGAACAATTTTATTTATTAAGAGAACAGGATGTTGAACAATTTTGTAATATACATCTATTTAAAATTTGCTCGAATACCATCCATACAGTAGCCTCTCCCTAAAGGAAAAAAAAATGGTATGGCCCATATTAGTCCTGTAAAATGCATCCTTAAGGGAGCTGGGTAGGACTAAACATGTCATCAGTCATTTGATCCTCACAAGCAGGGTCGTTGCTAGGGTCTCAAAAGATCCGGGGCTCAAGCCCCAATGTATATGGCCCAATTCTCTAAGTCGAAAAAACCACCCCCCTCCCCTCCCAAAAACTAGCACTGAAGACATTTTACTGTACTTACTATACCGCGATAGAGCAGCATGTACCTCTCACATCTAGGGCCTCCGAGGTGACGTCTCCTCTAATGTAGATCTTCTCTGTCATCATCTTCTCCATTCGGTCTGGACAACTTCTTTCAGCCGCCTTGTCTCTGCAGAGTGTGACAAACAGACATATTAGCTTCCTCACTTTTCTGTACCCCCAAATACTATCCTGAAGAAAAAGGAGTGCCATACAGATAATCTTCCCCGTAATAATAGTGCTCCTCATAGTCCCACCAATAGCAATTCCCTTCTAGAATGCTCCCTTAGTAATACTGCCCCTTACAGTGCCCTCAGCAGTGATAGTGCTCCCAAAGAGTTGCGTCCATTAGTAATACTGCCCCTACAGTGCCCCCAGTAGAAATAAGGCCCCCCTATTATTCTCCCAATGGTAATAAAGCTCTCTACAGACCCCTCAGTAGTAATAAGGCCCCCCATAATACTCTTAGTAGAAATAAGTTGGATCTATAAGTCCCTCCTATAAAGCCCACAGTAGTAATAATGTCCCCTGGATTTAAAATGCCCCCCACAGTGCCCCCAGTATTTATAATGCCCCCTGTAGTTATATTTCTCCAATTAGTGTCCCAAGAAATTATAATTCCTCAGCCCCTCCACCATACAGTCCCATGTAAATAACATTATTTTCCTCCCTCCACCAGAGAGTCCCATGTAAATACCATCACGCCATCTCTCCAGCCCCCTCCAATATACAGTCCCACGTAAATAAAATCACCCATTCCCCAGCCGCTTCAACATACAGTCCGATGTAAATATCACCCCCTAAATATACAGTCCCATGTAAATAAAATCACCTCCTCTCCAGCCACCTCCAACATGCAGTCCCATGTAAATAACATTACCCCTCAACATTCAGTCCCATGTAAATAATATCACTCCTTCCCATAACCGCCTTCAACATATAGTACCATGTAAATAGCATAGTTACATGGTACACAAGTCCATCAAGTCCAACCTGTAATCCTAATATATCGATCCCTGGAACATCACCCCGTCAACATTCAGTCCCATGTAAATAGCATCACTCCACCCCACTGTCCCATGTAAATCACTTCCGTCCCTTCAGCCTTAAAATACAGTCCCAGTTAACCAACATTCCTCTGCCTCTCACACTGGGTAATCTACCCCTTCACTTACCTCTCCTCATGTAGTAGACATCACCACAGTTTTTTCCCATGATTTCTCTTCACTGCTGAGCGCCATCCTCTCCTGCACAGGTCACATGATGGTGACATCTTTGCAGGTCCTTTTCAGCTATTGCATATAGAACTGATCACATGACCTGTGATGTCATCACAGGTCCTTTAGCTCTTGCAGGGCATTAGATTCAATTGTATTGCCGTCCTGAGGATGGCAATACAGTTGTATCTATCCGTCAGGCAGTACATTCGGGGCCTGGGACAAAACATCAGGGGCCCAGGCCCCAAATGTTTTCACCTAGCAATGCCCCTGCTCACAATGACCCTGCCTTTATAATGTGACCTGGCCTTCAGTTAACTGGGCTGGGTTTACACTGCATTTTTCCCATCTGTTTAACGTATACAAAAAACGCATACATTAAATCGATACCTCAGAATGATGCCATACAGTGGCATCCATTCACCATAGTCCATTGTAAAAAAAATGTATACTTTTTTTTTTTTACTGGACTCTGCGCGATACAAGAATGTGGTGTGCTGCATTCTTGTATCATTTTTTTTGTAATGTATACATCAAACGGAGGCATAAAACTTGATGATTACCCACCTTAACAGGTCATACTACTGCACTGAGGACAGTAGTAGGACTGTACATTGAGTTCTACTACCTGCAACAGCATCTCATTATGTCTATCAGGGTCTGTGTAGAAGTAGATCTGTGTGTTGTGTTTGTTTGTTTTTTACACTAAACTTTATTAACAACATTGAAGGCAGAGAATTAAAAAAAAATGCCTGTGGCACCAAGGGGAAGTTATAAAGAAAAAATTGCAACACTATTGGTTTAGCTGACTAGTGAAGGGGATAATGGTGACATCCCTGTTTGTTTATTGTCGTGAATGGATTAATACTTTCATCCCTGGTGGTTAAGGGTAGCGATGGTTACATAAATGGTGATCTGCAGCAGAGAAAGAGCTAATTATAACACTGGTAATATTAAAAAAAAAAAAAAAAAAAAAAGGATTTCAACTTTTAACTGTTTGGGCCCTGGACTATTTTTGGAACATTTCCATGTTTATTGTACCAAGTGTGAGTGATGGCCATGCACCAGGATGGACTGCTGGATCCAAATAGTTGGCTTTTTCACTGTGTTTGTTCTAATGATAACATTTTACTACATTAACATGTAGTAGAGGAGTGTAGGGGTTAAGTGCCAGCAGCACCCTCTCCCAACCTTGAAGTTGGATCTTTAAAAACGGTACCCAATCATGAGTGCAGTGGGCGTCATAGCCACCGGGTTTCATGCAGCAGACACCCAGGGTTAATGTCTGCAATCAATGATAGTAGCAGTTCATTGTAAAAAGCTGGAGCCTGCTGAGGTCCCAATGCCTTTCACAAATGGTGGTGGCAGCACTACATTGCAATACTCAATCTTCTAATGAGTAAGTCTTCAATGTGAGGCAGAATGGATCATTAAAACGAATGATGTAGGACCTTGTGGCCTGAATGATAAAAAAGATCTATCTTCCTATTTGTGTGTGTGTATATATTCTTTTATTTGTGTAATGTGTGCATTTAGATATGATGTATATAGAATCGCAATCACTGGGTTGAAAGGGTTAATTAAGTGGAGAGGTGGCTAGGGATTTAAGCGTAACTATGCTGAGTCCCATCTGGCTTTGAAAAAGCATCAGGATATGTGAAGTGGCTGTAGGCCAGTTGCCATCGGTCTTATGCTATTTTTCCCAATGCACCGTGCACTTTATGTACTGCAATAAATTGAATAATTGAAGATCGGTAAGTGCCGTGAATTATTCTACTTTCCTGGATTTATTTATTTATTATAAAGTAATATGTAAGTATTTTCATTTTCTTAATTCCTGGCAAACAATGATAGTACCAATTGCAGGCATTTAACCTCAGCATCTGAGAGTATAAAACCCGGAAATGCTGCTCTTCTGGGTCTGGAACAGCATGCCTGTGCAGTGATTGGGGAAAGCAGTTCATTGTCTGTAAAAAGCTGGAGCCTGTTGGGGGCCCAATGCCTTTCACGGGTATATTTTAATGTTGGCTTGCAGGTGGCAGCACTAAATTGCAATACTAAAACTTCTATTTGTCAATGAATTTAATTCAATTTATAAATAGAAGTGATAGTCTAACAAATGCATGAAAAGAAAGTAGGAAAAAAAAGTTAAAAAAAAAGTTAAGAAATATACAAAAAAATTTAAAAATATAAAAATTCTAATTATCCCCCTTTCCCCAGAATAAAAAATAAACAATACGCATCATAGGTATTACCATGTCCAAAAACACTCATACTAGTAAAATATAAAAATATTTATCCCATACGACGAATGGTGCAATGGAAAAAAAAATTCACCATTTTTTGTCACTTTACCTCCCAAAAAATCTAATGAAAAGGGACCAAAGTCATACATACTCCATAATGATATAAATAAAAACTACAAATGGATCCGCAAAAAAAAAGCACTCACACAGCTCCATAGATATAATGTAACTATGAAAATTTACGAGGGTCACAATATGGTGATGAATAAAAAATGTATTTTTTTCAAAGTGTTAATTTTTTTCAGCATTAAAAACACAAGACGAACTACTGTATATACAGTGCCTTGCAAAAGTATTCCCCCCCTGGAACTTTTCAACCTTTTGCCACATTTCAGGCTTCAAACAAAAAGATATAACATTTTACATTTTTTGTGAAGAATCAACAAGTGGGTGACAATTGTGAAGTGGAACGGAATTTATTGGATCATTTAAACTTTTTTTGTAATAATAAAACTGAAAAGTGGGGCATGCAAAATTATTCGGCCCATTTACTTTCAGTTCAGAAAACTCACTCCAGAAGTTTATTGAGGATCTCTGAATGATCCAATGTTGTCCTAAATGACTGATGAAGATAAATAGAATCCACCTGTGTGTAATCAAGTCTCTGTATAAATACACCTGCTCTGTGATAGTCTCAGGGTTCTGCATCATGAAGACCAAGGAACACACCAGGCAGGTCCGTGATACTGTTGTGGAGAAGTTTAAAGCCGGATTTGGATACCAAAAGATTTCCCAAGCTTTAAACCTCCCAAGGAGCACTGTGCAAGCGATCATATTGAAAAGGAAGGAGTATCAGACCACTGCAAATCTACCAAGACCCGGCTGTCCCTCTAAACTTTCATCTCAAACAAGGAGAAGACTGATCAGAGATGTAGCCAAGAGGCCCATGATCACTCTGGATGAACTGCAGAGATCTACAGCTGATGTGGGAGAGTCTGTCCATAGGACAACAATCAGTGGAACACTTCACAAATCTGGCCTTTAGGGAAGAGTGGCAAGAGGAAAGCCATTTCTCAAAGATATCCATAAAAAGTCTCACTTACAGTTTGCCACAAGCCACCTGGGAGACACACCAAACATGTGGAAGAAGGTGCTCTGGTCAGATGGAACCAAAATCCAACTTTTTGGAAACAATGTAAAACGATATGTTTGGCATAAAAGCAACACAGCTCATCACCCTGAACACACCATCCCCACTGGTTTGGGCCTGCTTTTCATCAGCAGGGACAGGGAAGGTGGTTAAAATTGATGGGAAGATGGATGGAGCCAAATACAGGACCATTCTGGATGAAAACCTGTTGGAGCCTGCAAAAGACCTGAGACTAGGACGGAGATTTATCTTCCAACAAGACAGTGATCCCAAACATAAAGCAAAATCTATAATGGAATGGTTCAAAAATAAACGTCTCCTCATATTATAATATATAATTGCTTAGTCTTTCTTTACATAGGGGGCTTATTCTATGTAAAGAAAGACTAAGCAATTATATAGTATCGTATACTAGTATACCTGCTTACCTATTGCGCAAAGGTATAACTAAAAGACAATATTGTGGTATGATCCATATTTTCTTATGACTTGATGTTGAGCTATTTTCAATATGTTTTAAGGTGATGTTTTATTAGTGTTTTATTGATATATATTTTTATCATCACAAATAAGGAAAGTGACATATATTCCAGATATAGAGTGCTTTTCTACCACTATAAGCTACTACAGGTTAGCATCCTAACCCTGGAAACTAGTAGAGCCTCTGGGGACGGGCACGCTGCGCACTGCACAAAGGCTAGGCTAAGTACCCTGTACTCGAGTAAAATACATCAAAGTACATCAAAGTACCCCCAAGTATACAATTACATGCTGTACTGCCTATTAACCCCTTCAACCCCGGGCCTGTTTTAACCTTCATGCCCAGGCCATTTTTTGCTAATCTGACATGTATCACTTCATGTGGTAATAACTTTGGAATGCTTTTACTTATCCAGGCCATTCTGAGATTGTTTTCTTGTCACATATTGTGCTTCATGACAGTAGTAAATTTGTGGCAAAATATTTCATTTTTATTTATAAAAAAAATACCAAATTTAGCAAAATTTTTGAAAAATTAGCAAATTTCCAAATTTCAATTTTTCTACTTTCAAAATACATAGTAATACCTCCAAAATAGTTATTATTTTACATTCCCCATATGTCTACTTTATGTTGGCATCATTTTATAAATGTCATTTTACTTTTTTTGGACGTTAGAAGGCATAGAAGTTTAGAAGCAATTTTTCAAATTTTCAACAAAATTTCCAAAACCATTTTTTTAAGCACCAATTCAGATATACAGTGATTTTGAGTGGCATATGTAATGGAAACCACCCATAAATGACCCCATTTTAGAAACTACACCCCTCAAATGATAAAAAAAAACTGCTGTTACAAACTTTGTTAACCCTTGAGGTGTTCCACAAGAATTAAAGGAAAATGGAGGTGAAATTTCAAAATTTCAGTTTTTTGGTAGATTATTCATGTTAATAATTTTTTTCTTGCAACACAGCAAGGGTTAACAGCAAACTAAACCTCAATATACTCTGCAGTTTACAGAAATACCCCATTTGTGGTGGTAAATGTCTCTATGGGTTTGTGGCAGTGGTCAGAAAGAAAGGAGCGCCATACAGATTTTGGAGGCAGATTTTGCTGGAATGGTTTTTAGGCACCATTTTGTAATTGAGAGACCCTGACATACCCCTACAGTGGAAACCCTCAAAAAGTGACCCCATTTTGGGAACTACACCCTTCAAAGAATATATTAAGGGGGTACTGACCACTTTGACCCCCTAAGCGTTTTACGGAATTTGGAAAAACTTGGCTGAGAAAATCAAAAGTTTCAGTTCTTCCAATAAAATGTTGCTTTAGCCCCAAATTTTTCATTTTGACAAGGGGTAACAGGAGAAAAGCACCCCATAAGTTTTTCCCCATTTTCTCCTGAATAAGGCAACACCCCACATGTGGTGGTAAACTGCTGTGGGGGCACATGGCAGGACTCAGAACAGAACGAGCGCCATATGGATTTTGCAGAACAGATTTTGATGGATTGGTTTGCGGGAGCCGTTGATTTTTATTTTTTTGAGTGATTGTCTTAAGTGGGGTCTCATTTTTTGCGGGATGAGGTGATGTTTTCATTGGTACCATTTTGGGGTACATAAGACTTTTTGATCGCTTGGTATTATACTTTTTGTGAGTCAAGGTGAAAAAAATAGCTGTTTTGGCATAGTTTTTTAAAAAAAAAATTTTTACAGCATTCACCTGAGGGGGAAAATCATGTAATATTTTTATAGAGCAGGTTGTTATGGATGCGGTGATACTCAATATGTCTACCATTTTTATTTTTATTAAATTTTACGCATTAGATTTATTTTTGAACAGAATAAAATCTTTTTTTTTTGTTTTGCTATTTTCTGAGAGCCATATTTTTTTATTTTTTGGGTGATTGTCTCAAGTAGGGTCTCATTTTTTGCGGGACAAGATGACGGTTTGATTGGTACCATTTTGAGTTAAATATGCCTTTTTGATCGCCTGCTATTACAATTTATGTGAGGCAAGAGGGAAAAAATGGCTGTTTTGGCATAGTTTTTTTAAAAACATTTTTGCAGCATTCACCTGGGGGGCCATCTCATGTAATATTTTTATAGAGCAGGTTGTTACGGACATGGCGATACCCAATATGCCTAACATTTTTATTTTTGGAAAGTTTTACACATTAGATTTATTTTTGAACAGAATAAAATCTTTTTTTGTGTTGCCATTTTCTGAGAGCCATATTTTTTTAATTTTTCGGGCGATTGTCTCAGGTAGGGTACTATTACACATTTTGTGAGGGAAAGTGACCAAAAAAATGGCTGTTTTGGCACTGTTTTTGTTTTTGTTTTTTTTTTACTGCGTTCACCTGGCGGGGTGGATGATGTTATATTTTTTAGAGCCGGTCGATACGGACGCGGCGATACCTAATATGTATACTTTTCTTTTTTCCCCTTTTTTTTAACTTTATTTTGGGAAAAGTGTACTTTTTTTTTTTTACTTGAAACTTATTTTTTTGTAAAACTTTATTTTTTTAAACTTTTTTTTTCACTTTATTTAACTTTTGGGGGTCTGATCCCCTGCACAATGCATTACAATACTGTTGTAATGCATTGGCTGTAAGTGTATTACTCAATGTAATACACTTACAGCCTGCTTCCTGTGCGATCCAGGGGGCTGGATCGGACAGGCAAGCAGGGATAGCAGCCACGATGCCTAAGGAAGGCATTGGGCTGCTATCCAAGCCATCGCGCTGCTGTGACGGGGACCCGATGGACTCCCCTTCCTCCCGCCCGCATCGCATGTGCCGCAGTCACCGCTGACCACGGCACATCGAGGGTTAATACGCCCGCATCGGTGAAAACACCGTACTAGTACGGCGCTGGGCGGCAAGTCCCTTCCCGCAGCGCTGGTTGGGAAGGGGTTAAAAGCACATCATAGTGCGTGTTCCTCCTAGAACCTACCATAGCTATACATCGTACATACAGTATCTGCTTTTGTTTCATTTCCTTTCAACATTTCCTATTCATTTCCTTTTCAACATTTAAAACCAATACTGTCAATAATGATGATGAATGAATGATCACTGTTAATAAGTCTCAATGGGAGAGTGTGCTTACAAAACGATAAGTACACTTAAAATGGTAGATTTGTTACTCCTTTTCTTAAACCCTATAACTTAGATGTAGCCAAGCTAAAATTGACTCGTTACAGTGTTATGTCGGTTATCTCATGACAAAAGCCTTTGAAATCCACTGAAAATCAGTATTTAACATGTTAACCATCAAGTTCAGCTCAGCTACCTCTGTATATTTTAACTCATTATTAGTGTAATACAGTAACCCAAGACACTGATGTGACCTACACCATTGTTTTCTAAGAGACATCTGGTGAATAGTCCATTCTGCTTTCAGATTATTGTTTCTGGGATCATTCCAGGCCTCATGTACAAAAAAGTCAATTGGGATCACAAGGGTATTTATTCTGTAGCAATTCCACCCTTTGTAGTGTTATTGAAGTATAATTGATTCAGAATTTGGCACCATGTTCTGTCCGAGATACAGACCTTTTCTTAGGCTGAGCTTTTCATGACCCTTCTTAATTTTCGCTTTGCCAAACTGGAATCAGACTGAAAATAATTGAGTTGAAGGAGAACTGAATTGAGATTCCTTTCATTGACCTGGCGAAAAATTGAACATATGTGGATCATCATAAAAAATAAAAGCTTATGCTTCTTGCTTTTGACAGACCAGCACAACATAAACAAAGCATATTAATATTTACACTCATATTTATGTCTTAAATATGTTACGTGTATTAAAGGGAACATATCATGAGTATTTAGGTCTCAAACCCCTACTAGCATGTATTCCAGGATGGTAGGTAACAGGTTCACAATGCTGTTCTTCTATATTCTGGCAGATTCAGCATGATACATAATTTTTTTTTAAATGTTGTGTTTAAATACCTATGAGAAGTAACATGGGTGGGGCTACTCTAATGAATAGCAACACTGGCCAAGCCCCTTGGCTTGATTTATGTCCTAGGCCGGTTCACCTTGTTTTATTGCACCAGATGCCACTTTATGTAGCTTGTGATGCTGTATCCGACCTGTGGGGCCTCAATCAAGCCAAGACAGGGATGGCCATTGTGATTATTCAGGAGAGAAGTTCCACCCTGCGACTGCTTACACATATTTCAATAAAGTATTTTTTTCTATGGTATACCAAATCTACCATGATATAGAAGAATATGATTGTGAACCTGTTACTGTCCTGATAAAGTGGTGGCATTTTGGGAACCTAAATGCTCATGACAAGTTTCATTTCATTAAAGCATTGAAGAAAAGTGTGATTGTTGGGAATGAGCTTAGCTCCTTACATGTGATCTAATGGTAGGAAGGATGTTTTTTTTAATGTTATTGTAGACCTCCTTGCCTACAGGGCCTCTCTAAAGCTGTTTATGTTTCACACTTGGCATGTCCACCTCAGTTTTATGGCCCAGTGCATCCTGTTCTCTTATTATTTCATGATAACTTAAAGAGATGAATGGTCTGGAGTTCATTCCAAGTGTTGAATTTGCAATCAGAGAGATAGCAGAAAGTTTAGGAAGGGCCAAGTCAACAATTTAGTACAATACATTGTTCAATTCCAGACTTCACATTGTCATTAACTATAAAGGATTTGCACCTAAGTATTAAAAATAATTCTTAAATTTATAATTGTGTCCAATTACTTTTCAGCCTGTGAAAATGTAAAAAAATATATTGGAATTCCTAAACAGTAAATGGATTAGTTTAGCTAAATTTCTTAGCAGGGGTTGGTTACCTATAGAAACCAATGAGATTACTATTTTCATTTTCAATGGGGCCTTGAGAAAGATGACAGCAGAAATCTGAATATTGCTATGGGAAACTGCCTAATTTTTCTTTTACACCAGTTTAGATAAATCATCACCCATAGTATCTTGTGTGTTTTGGAGACATATTAAAGTATTTTAGATATAACTCATGGAGAGAGGAAGCAGCTGCCAGGTTATCCTCCTGACTTCAGTGGGATCCTGTACATAAGGCTACTAGGGTACCCTTGGAACAAATGCAATGAAGATACAAACAGACCAACATTTTATACCTTGGCAGCTCCAAGTACTTTTTCTAGTGAGAAATAATTCACTCCTCTAGACCAAGGGTGCACAATCTTTTCTGGTTCAAGGGTCACATTGTCGGATTGAACCAATTCTAAGTCTCAGAATAAAACTTAAAGGGGTGTCACCATATTAGACATTTATGGCATATTGAAAATATAAGTCATCAATATGTGATTGCTGGTGCCACTTCCTGAACTTCCACCTATCAGGAGAATGGAGGAACCCTTCTCCTCCATTCACACTCCAGAAAGAAAGTGATGCATGAATGTGGCTCTCTCCATTATCTCTAAACTATAATGAAACTATAATGAAGACAGCCACATGAATGCACTACCACCTCTCCTCCTCATCTACTTATCTATGAGAGTGCCACAAGGGCTCGGGATTTCAATGTTTCGGTCATAGTGACCTTTTTCAAGTCCCATCTATGTGCAATGTGTATTATGGTATGCTGCTGAGAGGCAGAGGCCTGTTTAAATAGTGAAGCACGTTTGAAAAAGGTCACTATGACTGAAACGTCGATATTCATCTGAGAAACAACATCTGAAACCATGATTTTTTTTTTTTTACTGCTGAGACCATGGAAAATTATGTATAAACACTGTCTGAAGAATTAAATAGAATTAAATAGACGGACATTGAGAAACAATTTGCGTGTGCACTGAAATTATCTAGTATTCTGATAGGGTTGAAGAATCTTTTTCTGGTTGCACAGCAGTAATCCACAGTGTGCTTTTCCAATATATATTCACTCTATCATTTTATAGATAATCATCTTGGCTATCTTATACATAAATTGGACTTGCATGTTTTTAAATCAGATCTTTTTTAGTATGTTTTTGATGTAATACAAAATTACAAGGTACAAAAATACCAAATTACAAGGTACAAAACATGTACAACAATACTCCTACAGAGTATTCCTCCACCCTCCCCTCTCAACTCTCCCCCCCTATCCCCGTGCAATGTCCTCCTGACCCTTTCAGGATCTACATTTAAAGGGAACCTGTCATCTCCAAAACACCCCCTGAACTAAAGTAAGAGATGTATAGTGTAAATGATGCTGAATCCGAATATGTAAGTTTTATCTTCATACTCACTTCCATTCCAACACTGTGCTCCCACAAACCTGCAGTAAAATACATTGAGAGGACTCTTCTTTGAGTCCTCTCCATTATATAAGTGAGCACCGGAGTCCAATGAGTGCATTTTACTGCAGGTTTGTGTGAGCACAGTGTCAGAATGGAAGTGAGTATGAAGATAAAACTTACATATTCAGATTCAGCATCATTTACACTATACCAAGCTTACTCTAGTTCAGGGGGTGTTTCGGAGATGACAGGTTCCCTTTAAGTTCTCACAACAGTACTTATCTACAACCATAACTGTGCCCATCAATGTTCATCTGCGAGCAGTCCTACCTCTCTAACTCAGATCGACAATTCTCATATTATCTACCACCCAAGACCTTGTCAAGTCCTGAGAAGCCAATACAGATTTCACTATCCAATTCTCCCATTGTTTCTGGAATTTTTTAAAAGCTTTTCTTTTCATATAAGGCATAAAAGGCATTCTATAAACTCTATGCAGTAGGAATAGTTGTGAACGATGCTGGGCCTCACTAATGGACAATAATAGGGTATTCTCAAGGATGTCCTGCCACTGATCCAAAGTTATATGACCCACATCTTTTTCCCATTTTTCCTTTAATCCAGCTATTGGTTCCCCCAAGCTCCTCTCCAAAAGATATCCATATGCAAACGAGATGAGTTTATATGAGGCTGAGGCCTGCACTACCTGATCAAACAAAGCTGTAGAAGCTATTGATGTAGAAACTTCCTTCTCTTGACACTGCAGAGCATGACTTAACTGCAAATAGGCAGAAAAAAACGACCTTGGCAGTCCAAACTCAGACTGGAGTTGCTGAAATGACTTCAGTTTTCCTTTATCATACACTTGATGTACATATTTAACCCCTTTTTGCACCCATTCTTCAAAACCCTACAGTCTATATACTTCCCATAAGTGTGCAATAGTGGTGTGTACTTAGTGCATCCCTTAAAGGGGTTGTCAGAGTTATTTTTTTGTTCTTTATATGTTTCTAACTTGTCAGGTATAACAACTTTCCCATATACTTTGTGTTTCTAAAACTGCTGGTTTCTCAGAGTTGACTGAGGGTCACATGACCTGTGATGTCACCTTATCTCCCTGGTCTGTGATGTTTCGTGTACAAGCCTCAGAGTTCAGATAACAGTCTGTACACGAGACGTCACTGGCCACGCCCCCTTTCTTTGCCGGGCTCCTGCTATCTGCTCTCTCCCTGGAGTCCTTCAGATAAAACATTAACCCCTTCAGCCAGAACACACTGAGGGCTCAAGGCTTTACAACAAATAGTAGCTGCAGCAGTGAGAGGAGACAAATGCTGGGAAAGGAGCTATAGAGGAATTGTACAAGAACAGGTAGGGAGAATTTCCTGTGTGTATCAGCAGTGTCATTGTACAGCTGGGACTTGTAGTCCTACACAAACAACATACTGCTGAGTATCCCAGCAGGCAGACATGTACTCACAGCACTTATATTCACTGCCTTTGCAGAGAAGGGGGGAGGGGGGAGGGGAAGAGATTGTTATTACTGCATGTAAACAAAGGCCAGAAGAGAACCAGGGAAATGAGGAAATATAGATTTTTTTTGCCTAAAACTTGCTGAACTTAGTTATATATTGCTGCCCATCAGATTTACAGTGCTATATTTTTTTTTCCATAACTTGGACAATCCCTTTAATATCCAGCAGATTCCTAACAGTCCACCACACTTTATGCATAAGCTGGAATGTAGGTAAACTAGGCGTAAGTAATTTGAACACTTGCGCTTTCAACGCCTCCAGTGGAGCATGTTTCACTACAAACCAATTATGGACCTCCTAGAGTCCCGGTGCCATCCCTGCAGATGTTGAAGCTGCGCGACTTGGAAGTATGTCCTTGGATGCGGTAATGCCACTCCTTACCTATCCTTAACAAGCTGCAGTTTATTCAGTTTTATCCTAGCAATCCCTTTTTTCCATCTTAAGTCTCTAAATGCTCCATCTATTCTTCTAAAGAAATGCCTGGGAATTCAAATTGGGGCGTTATGCAGAATATATAATAATTGACACATTATTATCATTTAATCAGATTCACTCTGCCTACCATAGAGATCGGTAACTTACACCACACCTCAATTTTGTGTTTTATCCTATCCAACAGGGGCAATAAAGCTCAATATAGTCCTTAACATCACTCGTGACCCGGACCTGCAAATGTTTAGCATATGCTTAATTATGCAGATTCTTCTCATGTAACTGTGTTGTTACTGTTTTTCTCCTGGTGGTGGAACAATCCTTTTCTTCTTGTATATTACAAATTAACACCTGTTCTCACATTCCCTAATAGCTCAGTGGTTATTAGGTTGATTCCCAAGGGAAAGGTCGCTGGTTCAAATTCAGGAGCAGCCATGAAGATTTTCCCAGAAAAGAAAAGCAGCATCATCCATGGCCAAGAAAATTGCCAAACTGAATCATGTGAGTGCCATGACAGTTGGAAGAATATGAAATGATGTTCATCCATTCCAAAGCCAAGAGGTGGACGTCCTGGCAAAATAAGTTGGCTCATCACAAGGTCTATCAGTTCTGGCGCAACAAACATGGCAGTGGAGGTAGTTTGTAGTTCTGGCGTGACAATCCATGTAAGCGACATGTGGTGCTCATTATACAAGTCTGGAATGGTGGCCTGAAAAAAGTTGAAGAAGCCTCAACTTCAATATCATCATAAGAAGCAGCGGCTCGAGTTTACAAAAAAAGTATGACCAAAGAAGGGATGCCAAAAGCCCATATCCAAATAAATAAACCAGAAATAAAATTAAATAATCTGTATTACGTAATATATGTAATAATATTATTATATATATAATATTATAATAATAATGTAATAATATTATTACATAATATTAAAACATGATTGTATAAAAAGCAGGTGAATCCACATTTATAAGAGAGAAAAGAGTTAAGATAACCTAACGAGTAGGGGAGTAACTCACATGCAGACCAAGGTAAGTTTAGCTATGAATATACCAGAACAGAAAGCGTGCATAGGCTTCACAAAAACAGTGCATAGAATCTAGTGATTACAAGCCACTGGTAAAAGCAAGTGCAAGAAGAATATCAAACATCCAACGTCTGCATGGAGGCCCCCCACTTACCCAACACGTTTCGCCAACGGCTTAGTCAGGGAAAAGGTAAGACTATTTTCTCTCTTATAATCTCTTATAATCATGTGGATTCCCCTGATTTTAATGTAATCATGTTTTAATATTATGTAACAAAGATTATTTAATTTTATTTCTGGTTTATTTATTTGGATATGAGCACCCCTTTTTTGTCGGCTTAGATCGAATTTTGGGTGTGCTAGGTCAGGTAAATTTAGGTTGTATTAAACAAGTATGAACAGTGGACAGTATAATATTGGAAACGGGTAACTTGGAGCGATGAGACGAAAGTCAATAGACTTGGCTCTGATGGGTGCAAAGGGGTCAGGAAGAAACAAGGGCAAAGGGGGCTAACGGATCAAGAAATTGAAGGAACTGTCAAGTTTTGGTGGAGGAAGCCTGATGATATTGGGTTGTTTTACTGCCAAAGGCATTGGGTTACTTGGCCAGGATCATTGGTGGTCTCAATGCTGAGCTATATGTGAGTATCCTACCAGACAAGTTATTTCAGTACTATGGGTATAAGAAGGACGACATAGTGTTCCAGCAGGACAACGACCCTAAGCATAACGTCAAGATTGGCAAAGAAATGGTTCAATGACAATGAAATAGAGGTGCTGGATTGACCCCCACAGTCCCCAGACTTCAACCGAATCAAACACTTGTGGGTAAAGTTGAAAAAAAAAGCTGTATTCGTGCCCAAGTGAGTCAACCAGTATGCACCAATATTGGGAATGTGTAGAAAAGATCTGGGAACAGATTTCAGTGGAGACATGCTTGAGTCTGATCGAGAGCATGCCCAGAAGGATTCCAGCACTGTTGAAAGCCAAAGGTGGATTTACAAAATACTAACAAAACAATAAAAATAAAGATTTTGAATTTTAGGAGCAAAACAGTAACAATGCAGTTACATGGCAAGAATCTGCATAAGTAATCTTATGCTAAATAGTTGCAAGTCCAATTTATGACATAGCCAAGATGATGTCTATAAAATGATGGTAGTCTCATGATCGAAGCTGTAGTAGATGGTGAGATATGGAGCCTGAAAGTCAAAAGTTGAAACCATTGTTAGCCTTTTGCTCATCAGTGTATGTTTGTGAGATGTTTGGGGGTCTCATAAAATGCCATTGCAGGCTGCTTGTGGCCCAAAGGCCAGAGGCTGAGCATCTCTGCTCTAGACCCACTTTTCGAGGCATCTAACCGTGGGAATGCCCCAAAGCCACCCTGGAATGCCCACACATAAGCATGGCTTACATTAGCCTCACCCATTTTTAGCCAACTTTACTGCGACTGTTTCTATGTCTGTTATTCTATTTACTGTATGTGAGTATAGCTGCAGCGATCTTGCCTGAGCTGTTAACAGCACTTAGAAATATTCTTTACAGGCACCACCAAAGGCCATAAACATAACAGACAGAAGGGGACTCATCGATTTCTAAGGGAGGGTTTTCTTAGCATTCCCAGTGACCTCTAGAAAGGTCAGGAGGAAGCAGATAAGCTATGAATAGTTTAGTGGACCACAAAGTAGGGGCGGATTGGCCATAGACCTTACAGGGAAATTTGCCGGTGGGCTGATACCCAGGGGCCGCCCCAGCCCTCCTCTCTGCCATTGGCCGGTACATAATGAGCTCTCAGCAGTAATTAATGCTGTGAGAGTCAGGTACTCATGTACCCGGTTGGCAACCAAACATGCGCTCTTAACTTCAAGTGCCGTGGCCCGCAACTCACTTACATATCTTAATCAAAGATGACTGAAGGAGGAGGACAGAAAATGGCAAATATTAATGGCCACCACAAAGGGACAGCTTTTGAGGTGATATATTGTCCTGCACCATGGTATATAGTTCTGCTGGGACAGTATTTTGTGCTGTGGTACTGTTGACCTTGCCTACTTGTGTTGCCCTGCCTTCTGTCAATTAGGACCCCCTTACAGCATAGGGCCACTTTTAGTTTTATTTTCTAGGGCCAGTTTAAAGGGAGTCTGTCACCTCATTTTCACTTATATAACTAACAGCAGTGCCCCACAGAAGATTGCATACACATCCCAGACATACCTGTGTGCACTTTGTGTCTGTATTCCATGTCCAGAAAAAGCACTTTTATTTTGCAGGAAAACAGCTCCCAAGTGCCCGGCTGAAAGTGAAACTAAAAACAGCTTTCTCTCCTGACTTGATTTCTAACAGCTACAGTGCCTTGCGAAAGTATTCGGCCCCTGGAACTTTTCAACCTTTTGCCACATTTCAAGCTTCAAACAAAAAGATATAACATTTTAAATTTTTGGTGAAGAATCAACAACAAGTGGGTCACAATTGTGAAGTGGAACGAAATTTATTGGATCATTTAAACTTTTTTGTAATAATAAAACAGAAAAGTTGGGCGTGCAAAATTATTTGGCCCATTTACTTTCAGTTCAGAAAACTCACTCTAGAAGTTCATTGAGGATCTCTGAATGATCCAATGTTGTCCTAAATGACTGATGAAGATAAATAGAATCCACCTGTGTGTAATCAAGTCTCCGTATAAATGCACCTGTTCTGTGATAGTCTCAGGGTTCTGCATCATGAAGACCAAGGAACACACCAGGCAGGTCCGTGATACTGTTGTGGAGAAGTTTAAAGCCAGATTTGGATACCAACAGATCCCAAGGAGCACTGTGCAAGCGATCATATTGAAATGGAAGGAGTATCAGACCACTGCAAATCTACCAAGACCCAGTGGTCCTTCTAAACTTTAATCTCAAACAAGGAGAAGACTGATCAGAGATGAAGCCAAGAGGCCCATGATCACTCTGAATGAACTGCAGAGATCTACAGCTGAGGTGGGAGAGTCTGTCCATAGGACAACAATCAGTTGAACACTTCACAAATCTGGCCTTTATGGAAGAGTGGCAAGAAGAAAGCCATTTCTCAAAGATATCCATAAAAAGTCTCATTTACAGTTTGCCACAGATGAAACCAAAATCGAACTTTTTGGAAACAATGCAAAACGATATGTTTGGCGTAAAAGCAACACAGCTCATCACCCTGAACATCCCCACTGTCAAACATGGTGGTGGCAGCATCATGGTTTGGGCCTGCTTTTCATCAGCAGGGACAGGGAAGGTGGTTAAAATTGATGGGAAGATGGATGGAGCCAAATACAGGACCATTCTGGATGAAAACCTGTTGGAGTCTGCAAAAGACCTGAGAATAGGACGGAGATTTATCTTCCAACAAGACAATGATCCCAAACATAAAGCAAAATCTACAATGGAATGGTTCAAAAATAAACGTATCCAGGTCTTAGAATGGCCAAGTCAAAGTCCAGACCTGAATCCAATTGAGAATATGTGGAAAGAGCTGAAAACTGCTGTTCACAAACGCTCTCCATCTAACCTCAAAGAGCTCGAGCTGTTTTGCAAGGAAGAATGGGCAAGAATTTCAGTCTCTAGATGTGCAAAACTGATAAAAACATACCCCAAGCGACTTGCAGTTGTAATCATAGCAAAAGGTGACGCAACAAAGTATTAATACAAGGGGGCCAAATAATTTTGCACGCCCCACTTTTCAGTTTTATTATTACAAAAAAGTTTAAATGATCCAATAAATTTCATTCCACTTCACAATTGTGACCCATTTTTTGTTGATTCTTCACCAAAAATGTAAAGTGTTATATCTTTTTGTTTGAAGCCTGAAATGTGGCAAAAGGTTGAAAAGTTCCAGGGGGCTGAATGCTTTCGCAAGGCACTGTATATATTCTGATATACTGGATATAATGCTGTGATTTTGCCAACTTTCAAAGAAGGTCAGAACCATTTTTCTATCTACTACCAATCGCAAGATATAAGCAGCTAAAGCAGCCCTCCCCTCTTCAGCCTGGTTTGCAGCAGCAGCAGAGCCAGGCACTTGGGAGCTGTTTTCCTTCAGAATAAAAGTGCTTTTTCTGGACATGTAATACAGACACAAAGTGCACACAGGTATGTCTGGGATGTGTTTGCAATCTTCTGTGGGGCACTGCTGTTAGTTATATAGGTGAAAATGAAGTGACAGATTCCCTTTAAGTTCCCAGTCCGCCCCTGCCAGCAAGTATAGAATTATGGTCCCTTTACATGGGACAACAGAACAGCAGATTATTGGTAAGGAAGTGTTCCTTCCCGACAATCTGCTGCTCGCTGGTAGAGGAGACCACAGCATTTACATGCAACGATCTCCTCCAAAGTATGGTGAGGAGCAATCGCTAATGCCATCTCTCTTCCTCATACTTACTGGTTGTTTGCGGACAGCAGATCATATTTACACAGCATGATCTGCTGCCGGCAAACGATTTTTGTGTACACACACAAACGATCGGATTCCCAATGAACGAGCATAATTGGCAGCATATTTAGATCGCGAGATAATCGCTAACGAGCGTTCCTATGAACATTCGTTAGCAATTATCTTAAAGATTCTCGGCCTGTGTAAAGGGCACTTTACCTGATCTCCTGGGTACACTGGGCTCAACATCCAATTTTAATTTCATTTTGGTTTTTACTTTCAATATTTATACAGTATAGATAAGTGGAGCACACTCAATTTTGGTATTTATGGAAATAATGCAATAGGTGATATATAATAAATAAAATATATATTTATTATACTAAAATCATGCATAGGAACTTGAGAGATATATAGTTAATTTCCAAAATGGTGGGTAAAAAATCAAAGATAAAAAATAGAAAAAAATATTTAAAAAATATTAATTATCAAAAAATATATAAAGATAAAAAAATAATAAAAAATATATATAAAGATAAAAAATGAAGATATGCAAGATAGTCCTCTTCTAGTTTGTTAGTATGGAGATACAGTTCAAAGTAGTGCTAATTGAATCCGGGTTGTTTCAATAATGTCATATAGTTGCACTTTGCTAGTAATTATACAGTGTGTCTATCTGAGTACACAGCCGTATATAGTAGCTTCAGGAGGGGTTGTGCTATTATCAAGAGCAAGACTTTTGTAGGTAATAATAGCGTGGAACAAATAGCTTATATATATATTTGCGCTATTAAATAAGTTTGTGCTATCGATGATGGGTTACCAAAAAATAGTTTTGCAGATACTCCTGGGTGTCAGTAAAGTTAGAGAAACTTCATAGTTTATAGTAGGTACGTTACCCTCCTGGAGTTTGAGGTGATGGTGGTTATCCCTCCTTGCAGGCGGATCCCGGCTCAGTTCCGACTCAGCGAACGCTAATTCTCCACTGTGGCGCGCGTCTATGTGCCTGCAGGGTTTACACGTAGATCCATTGAAAAAGGGGACAGTTTGTAATCCCCGAAACGCGTCTGGTGTACATTCTGCTGAATCAACCCTAAAGAAGAAGAAAGTGAGATTATTCTGTATCACCTCTTCAATACTTATCTGAATTTGTCTAAAGGTGGCCCAAAGAATTCATCTAAAAAGTGACCCAAAGAATCCAACTGTCACTCTCAGAAAATTTGTGCATTTACCGCTATAGACTGCGGCAACGATCCTTGGCTCCCCGGCATCCGGACACCATCATTTGAATTTTGGCGCGGAGTACCACGTGGGACTCCACGTGTAAACCCTGCAGGCACATAGACGCGCGCCACAGTGGAGAATTAGCGTTCGCTGAGTCGGAACTGAGCCGGGATCCGCCTGCAAGGAGGGATAACCACCATCACCTCAAACTCCAGGAGGGTAACGTACCCACTATAAACTATGAAGTTTCTCTAACTTTACTGACACCCAAGAGTATCTGCAAAACTATTTTTTGGTAACCCATCATCGATAGCGCAAACTTATTTAATAGCGCAAATATATATATAAGCTATTTGTTCCACGCTATTATTACCTACAAAAGTCTTGCTCTTGATAATAGCACAACCCCTCCTGAAGCTACTATATACGGCTGTGTACTCAGATAGACACACTGTATAATTACTAGCAAAGTGCAACTATATGACATTATTGAAACAACCCGGATTCAATTAGCACCACTTTGAACTGTATCTCCATACTAACAAACTAGAAGAGGACTATCTTGCATATCTTCATTTTTTATCTTTATATATATTTTTTTATTATTTTTTTATCTTTATATATTTTTTGATAATTAATATTTTTTAAATATTTTTTTCTATTTTTTATCTTTGACTTTTTACCCACCATTTTGGACATTAACTATATATCTCTCAAGTTCCTATGCATGATTTTAGTATAATAAATATATATTTTATTTATTACATATCACCTATTGCATTATTTCCATAAATACCAAAATTGAGTGTGCTCCACTTATCTATACTGTATTACTATTTGATTTCCACGATTATAGGGTTTAATCGCAAGTGTGAAGCACCTCCTATTCAATTTTCTGTACTGGTGAGCCACTAAACGTATATATTCCTACTTTCAATATTTAACTTCCAATTAATAATATAGTAAATCAAAAGTAGCAAATATACTCAACAACATAAAAAAGGCCATGAAAATCCATCATCAGTAATCCAAGAAGCAACAGGGTGGAAGTTGATTCAGCATGATCCCATGGTCCCATGCACCCAAGATCACTATTACTGTGGAGTACCAAAGATGGCACTGTACAGTGAACAATAAATGTATGGTATTATGTATCAAGCACTATAATTGCAGTGTCCCACATATGTGTATAAAAGAGACACAGCAAACTGTTTATGACTATGTATTTATAGTAGCCATGTCATTGTAAAACCCTTGTCTATTTTGTACATGGTATAAGAACCTCTATGGCTGAGTACTGCAGTGTTAATTCCCACCACTAGATGGTGGCATTCTGCCTTCTATATAAGGCCCAGTAACAGGAAGTTAGACAGATAACAGATAAGAGATCAGAGTAAGGAGTTAGTTCTGATGGAACCAAGTGTTGTGCAGGAGGAAGAAAAGTGGAGATTCTTTCCTAAAGGAAAAGGCTGTCCTTACCCATGACACTGGCCATGTCAGGACAGCAAGTGACAATTAACAGCTAAACCACTAGAACCCTGAATATTTCTTGGACTGTCAAGCCTGACAGAGGTAATCGACCGTCCCCGGTCATCATGGACTCTGCCAGCACCCATGTGGTCAAGAGAAGCTACTGGCATCTGACTACAGTATCAGCAACCAGGTACAAGTTGTTTATTGGTCTACACTTTGGATCCCTCCGGGAGGTGCAGCCATCATTATATATATATTTCAGGAACCTGCTGGTGCAGACGTGTCATTCCTGCCCCACAGAGTATCCTTCTAAAAGAAAGGTCTTATGAAAGTGACCTTAATATAATATTGTCCAGAACCAGGGCTAGTTATAGAAGATCCCACTAGGAGTGAAAGTAACAGGATTTAAAGAGACAGTGCCTAACTAACTACCTATTATAACCACCTACCAGCCAAAGAGGACATCTTATCCATAACCAATTGTAACATCATTTATTGCAACTATATGAACTCAAGGCAAAAGTAAAGATACCTCTTGTTTGATTAACAACTGCCTCCTCATCATTGCAAAGGGTGTGTCTACCTTTAAAAAGACACTGGCGTCACGAAACACCAGGGCCCAGCCGTCCGACACGGTCAAACTTAACATCCTGCGTATGGAGTATGCCCCGAGGGAAGTCGTGTCCATCCTCCACACTACTGCACACTGCCCAGGGAAGATTCAACTAACCGTGAGTAAAAGCACCGGCTACACCGTGTACACTGTGACAAACTATTCCCTAAACTCACGTGCGTCCCTGCGGCTGGTGGCTGCATAATTATTTTCTACGCTATTGCTTTTACAGGTGCTCTCCATGTGGCACTATTTTTTGAGGAGTAATTAAAATTATGACTGATTTATAGCCTTCCCTGTATTAGAGTTTATATAGAGATAGCTGTCATTCATTGATAAGACTGTCTGACCACTTGGACAACTAAGCTCAGGAAGAGCAGAGTTCTTAATGAATACACTGCAAGTTGTGTTAAATCTTTTTTTCCAAAAGACTATACAGTATATAAATCTGCACAGCTCCTCCTGCTCTATAACATGCTACCTGCATATTGGACTGCATTTCATGGTGACAGGACCATATAAGTCAGGTCTTTGAAGATGTTGCCCGCTCAGGAGCTGACCAGGCTCCATCGCCACCGGGTGCCTGCTGTTTTACACAGCAGACACCTGGTGACAGGATTCATGCTTGGAGACAATTTCATTCACAGACTTTTAACACCTCAGATGCCATGGTCAATTGAGATTATGGCATCTGAGTGGCAATTTACCTGAAGTGCTCAGACCCCATATGCTGTTGCACATATCAAACCGGGGGAGCAAATCCTGCACATGTGATCTATTGCTAACATCAATCCCCAGCAAAAATGCATACAATGGAGGATGCCCACAGCGGACCATATGTACCACAAAAACATCCTACACAAGATAACCAATTGTGCAGATGTGACAAACTATATAATTGAGCAATTCTCTGCCATTTTAGACCACTTTTGTTTCTGTGATTGTGTTTGTACATTTACACCTGGAGGTGTGGCAACTCCAGGTTTGAATGTGCCTTGACTTAGATCTTATGGTAACATTCTGGTGCACCTGTGCAGCCTGAGTCACATGAGTCATTGGTAGGTGGGACTCACAGTCTCCTCTCTCCTTCCATTGGATGTGTGATCTCATGCTGGAGGTAACTAGGAGTAGGTCACTGTGTGTAGGCCTGTATGCTGCTTCCCTAATTGCCCATACGGCAGAGGTAGGTTAGCGTTAGGTCCAGTGGCGTAACTACCAGGGAAGCAGGGGAAGCGGCTGCTTTGGGGCCCGGGCTGACAAGGGGCCTGGGAGAAGTGTCTCACACACACTTACTGTATGTACATCATTTTAAGTTTTCAGGCCAGGCCGCCCCCCCCCCTTCACATCTGGTGCGGTCACATAGGGGCCCACTCACCATGCCCATCCACTCTGCATCACATGCATTAGAACAGAATCCACCCCCACCCCAGCAGCTCGCCCTCATACCTGATTATCAGCTGAGCTGCCTCTTCTGCTTAAAGGATGGAGGGAGGCACAGCAGGCACGCACACAGGGTCGGACTGGCCCACCGGTGAGCCAGTGATTTCTTTGGTGGGCCCTAGCCTGCACTGTCTAAAAAACCCATCTGCTGATGAATGATATGTATACAATTCAGCAGTGCAGTACCTGTCAGACAGTTTCATATAAACTACCTGCTGATCGGGTGTCCAGGGAAAGGGGAGGTTGCTGCCTGTTTTTCTACAGAGACAGTGCCCATATTCTTTCACTGTGCGCCCCTCCTCCTGACTGGTGAACTACGTCTGCATTCATCATCCTGTTGACGACACACAGAGACAGGCTGCGTCCCCAGCTGCGAGCCCACATGCTACAGTCTCTGCACAGAGCGGCAGCTGTTTACAGTCAGCCAGGGTGCTGATTGATGAAGGCACTCCATACTGAAGATCAGGAGGTGGCCTGTAGAACTTGGAAGAAACAGCCAGCTATAGTCTGAAAGAGAGAGCAAGCAGACTTGGAAGAGAGTGTCACAGACTAGTCCCCAAGATAAAATAGGTATTTGTCAGGTCTGGTCACCGGAGAACATAGGCTTTCTATTTTTGCTTGGTAATTCTGAGTTTTTGTGTGTTTCTGTTTAGTGCCTACGCCTTGCCTTTAACCATGTTCACACTGTGGAGTTGTTTTGGGGCCAACGCCCATCTTCATGTTTTTGTTTGTCTACATAGGGTTAATACTCAGGTGCTGGCTGAGTGGCTTCTCAGAATCTGGTCCATTCAGAACCTGGGGGTGGGATATCTTCCTGCATAAATACCTGCCTTCTTCTCTGGTCTTTGCCGGTTTTGGCAAATCCTTGCTATTCCTGCTTGTATCGTGTGTATCCTGACTGCTTATATTTGACCCTTGGCTCGTACCTGACTACTCTACCGTCTTCTGATTTTGTACTTCCGTTATCTCTGGTTTTCTGACGTGGCTAGTTGACTATTCTTCAGTGTTTTGTTCGTCTCTGTTTGTTGTCCCTTTTCCCTGCACCTTAGTCAGTGTAATTGCAGTCCTCGTGGTTGTCGCCGTGTCGCCTAGGACACGGAGGCAATTAGGCAGGGACAGGGGTTGGGGAGAGCTCAGGGATCACATACCCCTTTTCTGTGTACCCCAACCTTGACAGAAAAACCGGCCAGAAATAAACCTGCAACCTGTATACGGCCAGCTACGTTTATTCCACCTATGGAGCAAATGTCAGTGGTGGTATCTCAGGTCCAGGCCTTGACCAATTTGGTTCAGGATCTTGCTACACGCCTTCAGGTTCAGGAAAACATGCAGGCCTCGGCTCCTGTGTCTGCTCCCCAAGTTCCTACACCTGCACCTGGACCTAAGGTCCCCCTTCCTGATTGTTTTTACGGTGACCGTAAGAAATTTTTTCTGTTTCGGGAAGGATGTATTTTGTATTTTTCTTTACGACCTCGGTCGTTTGTAACTGGAGCGCAAAGGGTGGGTTTGGTTATGTCTCTCCTGCGCGGAGACCCCCAAACCTGGGCCTCTCCTTTGCGCTCATCCCTTGACGAGTTTTTTGTTGCGCTGGTTCAGATATATGATGAGCCAGATCGCCAGCGTTAGCTGTATCCCAGTTATTGTCTCTACGTCAGGGTGGACAGATGGCAGAAGATTACTGTGCTAGTTTTAGACAATATGTGACCGACTCCGAGTGGAATGATAGGGCTTTGAAGGACCTTTTCATGACTGGACTGTCGGACCGTGTGAAGGATTTGTTGTTAGCCCATGCTGAACCTAAAACACTTGACGAAGCTATGACCCTGGCCGTCCGGGCAGATAGACGTCTAAGAGCCAGGCGACCTCCTCGGGTGTCTCCTGCTCCTCAGCCGATCCTCAATCCGGTCTCCAGCCAATCCGGACCGGATCCGATGGAACTCGGCAGTATTACGCCTAAGCAGAGAAGGGAACATCGTACGAGGAATCATTTGTGCTTCTACTGCGGGAGTCCGGATCATCTGCTGAATTCCTGTCCGAAGAAAACCTCAGCAGGAAAACTTCCGCTCCTAGACAGTTATCGGGAGGACTGTCTAGGAGCTCAGGTACTCCCTAATGATTCTAAAGTATTTTTGCCCTGCACCGTCTCTTTCCAGTCAGCCTCACGTGTTGGACAGGCTTTTTTGGATTCTGGTGCAGCCGCCAACTTTATTGATTTTGACTTTGTTTCCCAAATTGTGCCTTCTTTGATTCCCTTGTCCCCTCCTATCCAGGTGTCTAGTGTTGATATGACCCCTCTGCATGCCGGTTTGGTCAAATTCCGTACTCCTGAGATAAGATTGGGGGTGGGTGCACTACATATTGAGTATTGTTCGTTTCATTGTAATGAAAAATTTGTCTGTGGACATTATTCTGGGTCTTCCTTGGCTTCAGCTGCACAATCCGGTTATTGATTGGGTGAGTCAGGAATTAGTTCACTGGGGCCCTCAGTGTAAGGCCCATATGTCTCAAGTTTCCCTTTGTTCTACCAATGTATGTGATTCTGAGATCCCGGAGTTTATTTCAGATTTTGCAGACGTTTTTTCAAAACCTCTGTCTCAAGTCTTGCCTCCACACAGAGACTTTGATTGTAAGATTGATCTTTTACCTGATGCCAAGTTACCTAAGGGTCGGATTTATAACCTGTCTGTGCCAGAAAGAGAGTCTCTAAAATACATCGGTGAGAGTTTGGCTATAGGACATATTCGGCCTTCCGAATCTCCTACGGGGGCTGGTTTCTTTTTTGTTGAGAAAAAAGATGGGGGTTTGAGACCATGTATTGACTACCGTGAACTTAATAAAATCACTGTTAAAAACTCTGGACCGCTTCCCCTCATCCCGGACCTCCTGAATCAGGTTTTGGGGGCCAACTGGTTCTCCAAATTAGATCTACGGGGAGCTTATAACCTGATTCGGATACGGGGATGAGTGGAAAACAGCTTTTAATACGCCTCTGGGACATTTCGAGTATCTGGTTATGCCTTTTGGTTTAAGCAATGCCCCAGCTGTATTCCAAGGTTTTATGAATCATATCTTTCATGACTGTATTGGGGTTTTTATGGTGGTTTATCTGGATGATATCCTGATATTTTCTCCTGATCTTGATTCACACCGTAAACATCTTCGTCTGGTGTTGTCCCGTCTGCGTAATCATTCTCTGTTTGCTAAACTGGAAAAATGCATTTTTTGTGTACAAAAAGTTTCA
The DNA here is from genome assembly GCA_900303285.1 of Rhinella marina. Classification (NCBI taxonomy): domain Eukaryota; kingdom Metazoa; phylum Chordata; class Amphibia; order Anura; family Bufonidae; genus Rhinella; species Rhinella marina. The sequence continues at coordinate 123,475 of ONZH01013538.1, forward strand.
TTCTTGGGTTATGTGGTCACTCCTTCCGAGGTTCAGATGGATCCGTGTAAGGTTCAGGCAATCGCGGATTGGGTTCGGCCCACGGATTTAAAATCCCTTCAACGTTTTCTTGGTTTCGCCAATTATTACAGGAATTTTATCAAGCACTTTTCCGTAATTGCCAAGCCACTCACGGATCTTACCCGCAAGGGGGCTGATCCCAGTAACTGGTCTCCTGCTGCGTACTCTGCGTTTGAGGAGTTCAAGAAAGCGTTCTCCTCTGCGCCTGTATTAATTCAACCTGATCTCTCTCAGCCATTCATTGTTGAGGTAGATGCTTCTGAGGTCGGTGTAGGGGCAGTTTTATCTCAAGGGTCAGCTGCTCTCACAAACCTCAGACCATGTGCATTCTTTTCCAAGAAATTCTCGTCTTGTGAAAGGAATTATGATATTGGGAATCGCGAGCTCCTTGCCATCAAATGGGCGTTCAAAGTGTGGCGCCATTTCCTGGAAGGAGCTCTTCACCCAGTGACAGTGATCACAGATCACAAAAATCTTGTGTACTTGGATAATGCAAAACGTCTCAATGCCCGTCAGGCTAGATGGGCATTGTTTTTCTCTCGTTTTAATTTTGTGGTCACTTTCCGACCTGGTACCAAGAATGTCAGGGCTGATGCTTTGTCTAGGAGTTTTGGTATCCCTGAGGGTCCTGAGTCGGAACCCGGTAACATCTTACCTGCTGGTATTGTTTTGGCAGCCATCTCCTCTCACCTCTCAGATCAAATTCGCTCCAAACAAAATTCTGCCCCAAGAGACCTTCCGGAAGGCAAAATGTTTGTTCCCTTGTCCCTTCGATTGAGAGTGTTAGAGGAGACACACTGTTCCGTACTAGCCGGTCATCCAGGTGTTCGGGGAACACTAGATCTATTGAAAAGAAACTACTGGTGGCCACATATGAATACTGACGTTCATGCCTTTGTTCTAGCTTGTCGGGTCTGTGCGCGAGGAAAGGTCCCCAGGAGACGTTCTGAGGGACCTCTTCTCCCGCTCCCAGTGCCAGACAGGCCTTGGTCTAACGTGTCTATGGATTTTGTTACCGATCTGCCACTTTCTCAAGGGTTCTCTGTTATATGGGTGGTGGTGGATCGTTTCTCTAAGATGGGCCATTTTGTTCCACTAAAAAAACTGCCATCAGCAGAGGAATTGGCAGATCTTTTTATTCAACATTTGTGCGTCTCCACGGTATTCCTGATGAGGTTGTGTCTGACAGGGGGGTACAATTTGTGGCGAAGTTTTGGCGAGCTTTCTGTTCTAAGCTTGAGGTAAAATTGTCCTTTTCCTCTGCCTTCCATCCCGAAACTAATGGGCAGACGGAGAGGATGAATCAAGAGCTCATACAGTACCTTCGTCTTTTTGTTTCTGACTGTCAACATCTGTGGGTCTCATATCTTCCGTTAGCAGAGTTTGCCATCAACAATCACATTCGTTCATCCACACTCACATCTCCTTTCTTCTGTAATTATGGATTCCATCCCAGGTTTTCCTTCTCGTCATCGCCAGTTTCGGATACCCCTCGTGCTGAGTCCATAACTAACCAACTGTGCACAGTGTGGTCGCAAGTTCAGCAGAACTTGAAAAGAGCACAAAGTTTAATGGTCCATTCATCCAGAAGTAGGCGTACTG
>ONZH01013539.1:0-40196 GCA_900303285.1 Rhinella marina
AAAATTGTTTGGAGAGAGGGCCTGTAGGTGGACCTCCGGAAAAATTGTTTGGAGAGAGGCCTGTAGGTGGAACTCCGGAAAATTGTATTGGACAGAGGGCCTGTAAGGTGGAACCTCCGAAAAAATTGTTGGAGAGAGGGCCTGTAGGTGGACCTCGCGAAAAATTGTTTGGAGAGAGGGCCCTGTAGGTGGAACCTCCGGAAAATTGTTTGGACAGAGGGCCTGTAGGTGGACCTCCGAAAAAATTGTTTGAAAAGAGGGCCTGTAGGTGGACCTCCGGAAAAATTTTTTTGGAGAGAGGGCCCCTAGGTGGACCTCTGGAAAAATTGTTTGAATAGAGGGCCTGTAGGGGGCCCTCCTGAAAAATTGTTTGAAGAGAGGGCCTGTAGGTGGACCTCTGGAAAAATTGTTTGAATAGAGGGCCTGTAGGGGGCCCTCCTGAAAAATTGTGCTAAAAGAGTGCCAGTTGACCTCTAAAAAAAATGGCGTTTTTTGGGTCAGCGTTAGGCAAAGACGATATGGAGGAGGAGTAGGAGGAGGAGTAGAGAAGAGGAATAGGATACATAAGTTATTTAAATCTTTAGCTGCTTTCCCCCGGAGGAGATTTGAATTCCGGTGAAATCCAGGCTTTGTTCATTTTAATAAGCGTCAGCCTGTCAGCGCTGTCAGTTGACAGGCGTGTACGCTTATCGGTGATGACGCCACCAGCTGCACTGTGGCTCCGATACGCGCTGAGAAACAGACCGGAGGGTGCTCTGGCTATCAAGCGACGTATCTTCCTCCACCATCTCTTGTGACAAGCGCAAAGCATCCGACTTGATGCTGAGCAGTGAGTTTTTCAACAGGAAAAGCAGCGGGATGGTGAGGCTGATAATGGCGGCATCGCCGCTGACCATCTGTGTTGACTCCTCAAAGTTGCTCAACACCTGGCAGATATCAGACATCCACGTCCACTCCTCATTGTAGACTTAAGGAATCTGACTGACCTGACTACAAGTTCTGGTGGAAGTTGACATCTGGCAGTCTACAATCGCTCTGCGCTGCTGGTAAACGCTGGATAACATGTTTAATGTGGAAATCCATCTCGTGGGCACGTCGCACAACAGTCGGTGAGCGGGCAGTTGTAGGCAGCGCTGCGCTGCCCTGAGAGTGGCAGCATCTGTGGTCGACTTGCGGAAATGCGCACAGATGTGGCGCACCTTGGTGAGCAAATCAGACAGATTGGGGTATGTCTTGAGGAACCGCTGAACTATAAGATTGAACACGTGGGCCAGGCATGGCACATGTGTCAGTCTGCCGAGTTGCAGAGCCGCCACCAGGTTACGCCCGTTGTCACACACAACCATGCCTGGCTTGAGGTTCAGCGGTGCCAGCCACACATCGGTCTGCGCCGTGATGCCCTGTAACAGCTCTTGGGCGGTGTGCCTTTTGTCACCTAAGCTCAGCAGTTTGAGCACCGCCTGCTGGCGCTTACCCACGGCACTGCTGCTGCGCCTAGAGCTACCGACTGAAGGCGCCGTGCCCACGGATGGTAATTCGGTGGAGGAGGAGGAGCGGTCGGAGGAGGAGGAGGCATAGTACGTCTGAGAGACCGTGACCGAGGTAGGCCCCTCAATCCTCAGTGTGGGCAGTACATGAGCGGCCCCAGGGTCATTCTCGGCCCCAGCCTCCACCAAGTTAACCCAATGTGCCGTCAGTGAGATATAGTGTCCCTGCCCGGCAGCACTTGTCCACGTGTCAGTGGTTAGGTGGACCTTCTCAGAAACAGGTTGGTCAGGGCACGGATGATGTTCTGTGACACATGCTGGTGTAGGGCTGGGACGGCACATCGGGAAAAATAGTGGCGGCTGGGGACCGAATACCGAGGGGCAGCCACCGCCATGAGATTTCGAAAGGCCTCGGTCTCTACCAGCCTATAGGGCAGCATCTCCAGGCTAAGCAATTTGGAGATGTGGACTTTGAGGGCTTGGGCATGTGGGTGGGTGGAACTGTATTTCCTCTTGCGCTCCAGCGTCTGCTGTAAAGACAGCTGATCGCTGCGCTGGGACACGTTGGTGGACACTGTGGAGGATCGTGGAGGCAAAGGTGTGGTTTTCTGGCGGGAGGCGCTCGTGCCGGGGTTCTGGGCAGGGGGTTGACTAGCAGAGGCAGCGAGTGACGCAGGGAGTTGACTAGCAGAGGCAGCGAGTGACACAGGGGAAGGAGCAGTGGTGTGACCCGCAGGAGGTGATGAACGGCCTTGGTTCCATTGAGTGGGGTGTTTAGCACTCATATGCCTGCGCATGCTGGTGGTGGTTAGGCTAGTAGTGGTGGCACCCCTGCTGATCCTGGTGTGGCACAGGTTGCACACCACAGTCCGTCGGTCATCCTCACTTTCTTTAAAGAACCTCCAGACTTGCGAACATCTAGGCCTCGCCACGGGAGCTTCACTACGTGAAAAAGTTGCTGCTGATGCACCAGCTCTGGCCCTGCTTCTCCCTCTGGCCACACCACTGCCTCTTACAACCTGTTCTGGTGCAGCACTCGCCTCCGCCTCAGAAGCACTGTCTTCACTCGGCATATCAACCCAGCTTGGGTCAGTCACCTCGTCATCCTCCGATTCCTCAGTCTGCTCCCCCTCGGAATTCCTCCCCTAACAACAACTTCACCACTGTCTGACAACCGTGTCTCCTCATCGTCCGACACCTCTTTACAAACTTCTTCCACTAAATCAACATTGTCATCATCATCATCACCCACAGACTGCGACAGTTGGAAAACTTGGGCATCGGGAACGAGGTCAGCAGCAACCTGAGAAGTGGTTTGTGACTCTGGGAAGGGTCCAGAAAACAGTTCCTGAGAGTATGTCGGATTGCATTCCAAATTTTCCTGGGAGGGGGCAGACTGGGGGATAGGAGGTTGAGGTGGAGGAGCCATAGGAGTGCTCCCTTGGGTAACGTGGGTGGACTGCGTGGAAGACTGACTTGTAGACAAATTACTTGAAGCATTGTCCGCAATCCACGAGATCAGCTGTTCGCACTGTTGTGGTTTCAACAGTCCTCTACCACGTGTCCCTGTAAGTTGAGACATGAAGCTAGGGAGTGTAGCTCTGCGGCGTTCCACAGCTCCCTCATCAGCAGGTACTGTCTCACCCTGCCCAGGACCATGGCCTCTACCCCCTGCAGTAATTGAATGCCCACGTCCTCGACCCTTAGCCCTGGGGTTCAACATTTTTTGTATATAAGTGTATGATATAAAAAAAAAAAACTTAAACGGGCCTGGTGTACTGAAACCCACAAACTTGTTCAGTCTGGTTGAATTAAGTGACGTACAGAAAGTGTCACCTGGACAGATTATACGGATTGGAGCGAGTGTGCTGAACTGTGACACACAGAAAGGTTACACGCAGCTGAGTAAAATGGATTTGTATCACTGAGCTAAAACAACTGAAAAACTAATTTTTTTTTTAAATTTTGTTTTTTTGGGAACGTGACGTACAGAAACTATCGTAGAACTGACTGACACCCTGTTAACGGTGGCTATTTAGACTGCGACCCAGACAAATGTCGCACAGAGAGTTTTCTGGATCAAGCCGTAGATGTTATTGGTAGCAAATGACTTGGTTGTATTCTGTGACGTACAGAAAGTGTCACCTGGACAGTATATACGGATTGGAGCGAGTGTGCTGAACTGTGACACACAGAAAGGTTACACGCAGCTGAGTAAAATGGATTTGTATCACTGAGCTAAAACAACTGAAAAAATAATTTTTATTTATATTTTGTTTTTTATATTTTTTTTTTAAATTTTGTTTTTTTGGGAACGTGACGTGATGGAACTATCGTAGAACTGACTGACACCCTGTTAACGGTGGCTATTTAGACTGCGACCCAGACAAATGTCGCACAGAGAGTTTTATGGATCAAGCTGTAGATGTTATTGGTAGCAAATGACTTGGTTGTATTCTGTGACGTACAGAAAGTGTCACCTGGACAGTATATACGGAGGGGAGCTAGTGTACTGAACTGTGACACACAGAAAGGTTACACGCAGCTGAGTAAAATGGATTTGTATCACTGAGCTAAAACAACTGAAAAACTAATTTTTTTTTAAATTTTGCTTTTTTGGGAACATGACGTGCAAGAACTATCGTAGAACTGACTGACACCCTGTTAACGGTGGCTATTTAGACTGCGACCCAGACAAATGTCGCACAGAGAGTTTTCTGGATCAAGCTGTATTCGTTATTGGTAGCAAATGACTTGGTTGTATTCTGTGACGTACAGAAAGTGTCACCTGGACAGTATATATGGATTGGAGTGAGTGTGCTGAACTGTGACACACAGAATGGTTGCACACTGCTGTGTGCAATGGATTTGTATCGCTGAGATAGAACAATAAAAAAAAAAACAGGGTTAGATATGGCGATAGCTGCACTACTAGTGCCAGCCAGCCAGCCAAGCCAGGAGACCAAAAAAAAATTTCTTCTAGCCCTTAGAAGGGCTGTTGGGTTCTTTGTGGGTGATTCCTGCCTAACAGAGAACTAAATGCAGGCCCTAACACTCTCCCTGAAAGGCAGCAGCTCTATCCCTAACGACATCCAGACGGCATCTGAGCCGAGCACCGCGGCCAGTCACTAGTATATTCCAGGGTCACCTGATCAGGCCAGCCAACCCCTGCTATCGACATGTAAGGGCCCCACATGATGCTGGGTGTACCGTAGAGTCTCCTGGCTTGTGATTGGCTGTGTTTATAGGCGCCAAAAAAGCACGATGCGGAAGTTGCCATTTCCTCGAGTATGGCGAGATACTCGTCCGAGCAGCGAGCACTTACGAGTACCCTAATACTCGAACGAGCACCAAGCTCGGACGAGTATGCTCGCTCATCTCTACTAATGATCTTTATTTTTTTATTTTTAAAATGGGGAAAGGGGGGGGGGGGTTTAAATTTTTTATATCTTTATATTAAAAAAAATAACTTCTTTTCACTTTTTTTACATTTATGCAGAGACCTAGTAAATCTAAGAGGGTGTCTGAGAAAAGCCTAACCTGTGATATAACTAAGAACTATGCCTATTGCTGTTATATGTCCAGTACAAAGAAACTATATTTCAAATAAATAGGCCTGTTTATTGACTCCACCATCGATCTGCTGGCCTCTATCATTCTGCTCTCCTGCTTAGCACCTCAAAACCTATGCACCCCAAGGACATCCCCACCTAACAATACGAAGGAGCCACAAAGCCAGGGAATGCCCCGAAGGGAAGAAAAGGTATGCCCTTTCAAATATGGTCCAGGGAGTGGTAGACAGAGGAATAAGCCCCCATGGGTAAACTACAACCAACCTCATTGTCACTGTCACCACTCCCATTCTCTCCAGTCTCCACCCACCATGGCTTCCCTGCGGGCTGGCAAGCTGTACATATTTTAAGTCCACCTAGGGGACTTTAACATGCGATTGTCGAATTGCTTTTCCCATAGAATACAATGACTTACGATTACAGCCTATGGGGGAAGCAGTATGTTCCTATCAAGATCTGCCACATACAGGTCTTGATACAAACTTTGCAATCACAGGTCTCAGAGCCTTCAGAAGGCCTGAGGCTGCCTTAGCAACTGAATAGCTCCCGCAATCTCAGTGTCAGTTGTCCAGTCGCAATTGAGCATAGAATCTGAGTGGTTAAAAAGTCCATGACCAGCATTATCAACCCTCATGGAGTTTGCGACAGGGTGCCTGCTGTGTAAAACAGCAGGTATCCAGCAGCTATAACACCCACTAAGCTCCCGAGTGGGTGTCATCTTTAAAGATCCAACGTCTGCCATATATGTAGAGCGGATGTTAGGAAGGAGATAAATATCCATGAGGTAAAATACATTAAATAAATCAAAGTTATAAGGTACATACAGTGGGGAAAAAAAGTATTTAGTTAGCCACCAATTGTGCAAGTTCTCCCACTTAAAAAGATGAGAGAGGCCTGTAATTGACATCATAGGTAGACCTCAACTATGAGAAACAAAATGAGGAAACAAATCCAGAAAATCACATTGTCTGATTTTTAAAGAATTTATTTGCAAATTATGGTGGAAAATAAGTATTTGGTCAATCACAAAAGTTCATCTCAATACTTTGTTATATATCCTTTCTTGGCAATGACAGAGATCAAACGTTTTCTGTAAGTCTTCACAAGGTTGGCACACACTGTTGCTGGTATGTTGGCCCAATCCTCTATGCAGATCTCCTCTAGAGCAGTGATGTTTTGGGGCTATCGCAGGGCAACACGGACTTTCACCTCCCTCCAAAGGTTTTCTATGGGGTTGAGATCTTGAAATGCTTTTTACAAAGCCACTCCTTTGTTGCCCTGGTGGTGTGCTTGGGATCATTGTCATGCTGAAAGACCCAGCCACGTTTCATCTTCAATGCCCTTGCTGATGGAAGGAGGTTTGCACTCAAAATCTCACGATACATGGCCCCATTCATTCTTTCATGTACACGGATCAGTCGTCCTGGTCCCTTTGGAGAGAAACAGCCCTAAAGCATGATGTTGCCACCCCCATGCTTCACAGTAGGTATGGTGTTCTTTGGATGCAACTCAGCATTCACTCTCCTCCAAACACGACGAGTTGTGTTAATTAAATTCTTTAAAAATCAGACAATGTGATTTTCTGGATTTGTTTTTTCATTTTGTCTCTCATAGTTGAGGTCTACCTCTACCTACAGTGTAACAGTTGCTTGTGCATAGGGCTTTGTGGAAGACTATTCATTGAAATTAAATAACTAAACTGACTGATATGTTTAACAAACATTTACAGTCCTGCTCATCGTTATAGGCACCCATGAAGTTTAACCCTTAGAGTACCAGTGCCGTACATGTATGGCGCTGGGACGATGCGGACACATGGCGCCCGCTCGCATGTGCGGCGGGCGTCATGGCCGGCAAGTCTCTGCTGTTTCTAACAGCAGAGACTTGCGGGTACTTAACGCCATCGACGGCGTCCTCGTAGGCCTTTAGATGCCATGATCACACGTGATCACGGCATCTAGTTGCGTCTAAACCCGGAAGCGTACGCTTCTGGGTGGTGTACAGACACCCCGTGTGGCCAATCGGGGTGTCTGTACACGATCTGAAAGCTGTAAACCTCGCTGATGAGGATTATAGCTTTCAAAGTGCAATTCTTATTCTGGCCACTAGATGGCAGGCCAGGATAAGAAATAAGCAAATTTGGTCATTAAGTCAAAAATATAAAAGACCCTCATTGCTCATAAAGAAAAAAGAAAAAACACAATCTATTTGCTCATATTTGAGCTTTAAAATAATCACAAAAAATAAAAAAATGTTAAAAAATATATAAAAAAATATAAAACTTCAAATCACCCCCTTTCCGTATAATTAAAAAATACCTAAATAACAATAAATATAGACATCATGGTTATCACCGTGACCGAAAACGCCCATACTTTTAACATATTAAAAAAAAAATTCCAATACAGCGAATTGTGTGGCGGAAAAAAGCGTCCAAATGGCGATTCGCTGTTTTTTGTCGCTTTTTTTTTCTAAAAAAAATTAAATAAAAAGTGATCAAAAAGTCATACACACCTCAGAATGGTATCAATAAAAACTTCAGATCGCCCCGCAAAAATGAGCCCCCATACAGCTCCGTACACATAAATACCAAAAAGTTATAGGGGTCCAGATATGACAAAAAAAAAAGGCCAACTTTATAATTATTTTATCACAAAACGCAGGAAAAACTATAAATATTAGGTATCGCCGGATTCGTACTGACCAGTAGAATGAAAGGAACTGCTCAGTTTTAATGAACATCGAACATTGTAAATAACAAACCTGTAGAACTGTAGCGGAATAGCAGTTTTTTTGCAATTTCACCCGATTTGGAATATTTTTCCCGCTTCCCACTACACCATATGCACTATTAAATGGTGGCGTTGGAAAGTACAACTTGTCCCGCAAAAAAACAAGCCCTCATACAGCTATGTGAACAGAAAAATAAAACAGTTATGGCTGTTTGAAGGCAGGGAGTGCAAAACGAAAACTCCTGAAATATGGAATATGGAATATCTCCTGATAAAAATGAATCAAGTGAAACAGCTTTTTTTGTAGAGAGCACTCATGTTAAATATAAAAGAGCAAATGATAAGCAACATTTAAAAAAAAAAACAATGGGAGGGAAAAATAGAAAAACCTAAAGCTTGATGTGACACTGGTATTGGCACCCTTCACATTTAATTAGTATGGAAACACATTTTGACTTGCCTGTGGTAAATCACAAATGAGAATTACCTGTGATAAATTGTCAGTGCCCATGTGACATGATTTAGCCAATTAATTCAGTGTTTAAAAAAGCCACATGTAAGGCCCTGTTCACAATGGTAAAGACAAAGGAACTGTCTGAGGACATCATAACTGCTATTATTAGCAAACACAAGACTTTCAATGGGTATAAAGCCATCTCCAAAGAGCTTGGTATCCCAGTTTCAACAGTGCACAATGTTATTAAGAAGTTTGCCAATCATGGGACCATCATGAAACTTCATGGACGTGGGGGAAAGAGGAAAATTGACAAGAGATGTCTTTGAAGGTTGGTGTGAATGGTGGAAAAATCACACCACGTCAAACATCCAAAGACCTGAAGGCAAACCTGGAACAGTCTGGGATCATGGTTTCAACAAATACCATTCGCCAAGCAGAGCTTTATGGGTGAAGGCCAAGTAAGAAACCATTGCTGAAGAAAAGACATACAGTAAAAAGGTTCGACTTCTCTTTACCAAAGAGTACCTTGAAAAACCACAATCCTTCTGTGAAAATGTTCTGTGGACTGATGAAACAAAAATCAAGCTTTTTGGCAATGCAAAGCAAAAGTTTGTTTACAGATGGCGCAATGAAGCTTATAAGGAAAAAAACACCCTTCCAACAGTTAAGCATGGTGGAGCATCCATAATCCTATGGGATTGCTTTGCTGCATCTGGTACTGGAGGCCTTGACTGTATCACAGCAATAATGAAATCAAAGGATTATTGAGAGATTTTAGAGCGAAATGTCTACCCAGTGTAAGAAAACTTGGTTTGAGTCGAAGATCATGGATCCTCCAGCAAGACAAGGACTCAAAGCACACATCCAAAAGTACACAGGAATGATTAAAAAACAAAAAATGAACTGTCATCAATGGACTGTCATCAATGCCAAAGGGTGTGCAACCAAGTATTAATTAGGGGTGCCTTTACTGCTGCACATGCTGTTTATTTTGGTTCTTCTTTGAAATTACAACATGTAAGTTGAAAAACAATATTTTATTGTTGTATTACTTTGGGCCACTAATTAAAAAATCATGAGGATATACAGTACAGACCAAAAGTTTGGACACACCTTCTCATTTAAAGAGTTTTCTGTATTTTCATGACTATGAAAATTGTAGATTCACACTGGAGGAATCAAAACTATGAATTAACACATGTGGAATTATATACTTAACAGAAAAGTGTGAAACAACTGAAAATATGTCTTATATTCTTATATCCTTCTTCAAAGTAGCCACCTTTTGCTTTGATTACTGCTTTGCACACTCTTGGCATTCTCTTGATGAGCTTCAAGAGGTAGTCACCTGAAATGGTATTCCAACAGTCTTGAAGGAGTTCCCAGAGATGCTTAGCACTTGTTGGCCCTTTTGCTCTTCACTCTGCGGTCCAGCTCACCCCAAACCATCTCGATTTGGATTCAGGTCTGGTGACTGTGGAGGCCAGGTCATCTGGCGTAGCACCCCATCACTCTCCTTCTTGGTCAAATAGCCCTTACACAGCCTGGAGGTGTGTTTGGGGTCATTGTCCTGTTGATAAATAAATGATGGTCCAACTAAACGCAAACCGGATGGAATAGCATGCCGCTGCAAGATGCTGTGGTAGCCATGCTGGTTCAGTATGCCTTCAATTTTGAATGAATCCCCAACAGTGTCACCAGCAAACCACCCCCACACCATCACACCTCCTCCTCCATGCTTCACGGTGGGAACCAGGCATGTAGAGTCCATCCGTTCACCTTTTCTGCGTCGCACAAAGACACTGTGGTTGAAACCAAAGATCTCAAATTTGGACTCATCAGACCAAAGCACAGATTTCCACTGGTCTAATGTCCATTCCTTGTGTTCTTTAGCCCAAACAAGTCTCTTCTGCTTGTTGCCTGTCCTTAGCAGGGGTTTCCTAGCAGCTATTTTACCATGAAGGCCTGCTGCACACAGTCTCCTCTTAACAGTTGTTGTAGAGATTTGTCCTCTAGAAAGAACTCTGTGTGGCATTGACCTGTTCTCTAATCTGAGCTGCTGTTAACCTGCGATTTCTGAGGCTGGTGACTCGAATGAACTTATCCTCCGCAGCAGAGGTGACTCTTGGTCTTCCTTTCCTGGGGCGGTCCTCATGTGAGCCAGTTTCTTTGTAGCGCTTGGTGGTTTCACTGCACTTTTCAAAGTTTCCCCAATTTTTCGGACTGACTGACCTTCATTTCTTAAAGTAATGATGGCCGCTCGTTTTTCTTTACTTAGCTGCTTTTTTCTTGCCATAATACAAATTCTAACAGTCTATTCAGTAGGACTATCAGCTGTGTATCCACCTGACTTCTGTCCAACACAACTCATGGTCCCAACCCCATTTATAAGGCAAGAAATCCCACTTATTAAACCTGACAGGGAACACCTGTGAAGTGAAAACCATTTCAGGTGACTACCTCTTGAAGCTCATCAAGAGAATGCCAAGAGTGTGCAAAGCAGTAATCAAAGCAAAAGGTGGCTACTTTGAAGAACCTAGAATATAAGACATATTTTCAGTTGTTTCACACTTTTTTATTAAGTATATAATTCCACATGTGTTAATTCATAGTTTTGATGCCTTCAGTGTGAATCTACAATTTTCATAGTCATGAAAATACAGAAAACTCTTTGAATGAGAAGGTGTGTCCAAGCTTTTGGTCTGTACTGTAACTTTGGTGCATTTACATTTATTTCTGAAGATATTGCACAGTCTATGAAAAAATGAAGGGGTGCCGATAATGGTGAGCAGCACTGTAACTAAAGAATTACTGATGTCTTTATAGGACTCTATAGAGTACGAAAATTACATTAGAACAAAACATGTTTTATAGACAGAACTAGTATCTTAGCATTTGTTGTGTAGTTCCATTAGTTTTGTGTGCTCTCATTTGTTTGTAAAATTTTAGTAATTTTTAGGAGTAACTTGACCAGCATGCACTTTCTATAATACTGGTGTCTTCTTTTGCGGCACAAGGGTCTTATAAACTCCACAGACTAAACAAAAACATGTTTTCATAATTCATAATTTAAGATTTTTCTCCTTTACTTTTTCCAGGGAAAAATATTAAAACTTTTTCATTTCGATATTATCGTATAAGCATAAATGTTCTCATCTGTTTAGAATACAATATAAAAAGCCGCAACTATGGAATTTTTAGCTTTGACTTTAATGTGCAAGCAGATAGCAAAAGGTGTCATTGTGACATATGTTTTATATATATTTTTTATTTTGTGGCATACACATAAAACAGTTTATGAATATAGTTAAGTACATGGATTTGTCTATACCCAAGACAAATATATGTGGAACCATTAAAAATGGTCTTATAGAATGCAGATATCAAATGTATTTTAAATGTAGCCTTAGTGCTCATGCACACAGCCATATTTCAGCTACATTTTGTACAGGGCTATATTAGGGCTTCCATACAAAGGGCCCCTAATGTTCATCCATATACCTGAAATGGAATAGAGAGGTGAGCCCACTACATATGTGGCGGGTGTTGGCTGTGTGCCCCACAGGCAGGGGCAGATTGGCCATAGACTTTACAGGGAAATTTCCCGGTGGGCCAATGTCCATGGTGCCACCTGAGCCCTCTTCATGGCTGCTTGCCAGGTACATAATGATCTGATGCTCTCAGCATTAGTTAAAGGGGTTATCCCATGATTAATGTACAAAATGAAAATCAGACATCAGTACATGATGTTACCTTTCTAACAAAGCTAGAACCAGCCCTGTAACTCACATGGATCTGGAGATATGCAAATTCATTGCTCTGCTAGATCTATATCAAGGTGAAAGCTCAAGGGGAGTGTCTTTTCTGCTGCAGCTAAGGGGGTGTGTCACAGATCTCCCTATCACAACTCAGGTGGTAGTTGAATGATGAAATTGAGCATGTGAGGCCATATCAGTGAGCAGGTCAAACAAATAAGAAAAAGAACAAACAGCAGGTGGTGGTATATACAGTTACATTATATTGAACTACTCAGTGGCTATACAAAATGTTTAATTACATGCAATTACAAAAGTATTCAGATCCAAGTGCTGGTTTGAAAACTGTAGAATATTTTTCGTGGGACAACCCCTTTAATGTAGGAGCATCAGGTACTCATGCACCTAGCCTGGCAGCTGCAGGTGCCCTCCTGAATTCAACTGTATCACCATCCTCAGGACAGTGATTCAGTTGAATACTGTGGTGATGGAGGCAGTATATTGTGTTACATTGTGGTATTTGCTTTTGTTGAGGCAGTATTTTGTGCTGCACTCCAGTATTGCAGGCCCCACCTAGTTCTGTCGACCCTGCCTACTTGTGTTACCCCATTTTCTGTCAATTTGTACCCGCCTACCACATGGGATTACTATTAGTTTTTTTTTCCAGGGCCACTTTAAGTTCCCAGTCTGCCCATGCCCACAGGTAATGACAGGATCAGATATGACTCCAGCCTTTAAACTCTTCTCCTTCTGTCCTCATATCTGTGCACCTGCAGTGAATTTCTGAGGTTTTGATAGAATGCAATGGCAGCCTGGGACCTTGTTAAACCTCCCAGGCCTTCCACAATAAGATGCATGTTAAACCCTGCCTGTGGCAGGAATTGATAGTAAGCTTGTCAAAATCCCATAGACTGCAACATTAGTCTATTGCAGTCTATGGTTAAAGCATACAGAAGATTACTTATTCAGGTCCACTAAGAGGACTACAAATGACAATAAAAATAAATGTTTTTAAAAATATAAAAGAAACACAAAAATCTTAAAAAATCAAATCAAACACTTTCCCTATTTTACATATACAAATAAACAATATTCTTTTTAATGGCTGATTTGCTGTTTTTTTGTCACCTTGAGCCCCCAAAAACTGAATAAAAAGTGATCAAAAAGTCGTATGTACCCCAAAATGGTACCATTAAAAAACTACAGCTTGTCCCACAAGTCCTCAGAAAGATATGTAGATGAAAATCTAAAAAAGTTATGGATGTCAAAATTAAGCTATGTACAGAAAAAAAAACATTTTTTAAAGGTTTTCATTTTATTTTTTTAAAGTAATAAAAAAAAAGATGGCAATGGAGGCTGGAATGGAAGTTCATCCTCTTCAGCGATGAGTCCTGTTCCTGTCTAAGACGCAATGACAGCTGGAGATTAGTATGGAGACCACATGGGCAACACTATGAATAGGCCTTCACAAGGGAATGTCACAACGGTCCTACGGAGTAGTGCTGGACCCCTCTAGTCTTCATTTCAGTTACACTAACTCGGCATTATATTGACTTACTTATGGAACTAGTTGTACGGCCATTCCTCCATAGTGTCCCAGGGGCTATTTTTCAACAGGACAACAGTCTGTGTGGCCTAAAAGTGCTACCATGGACTGCAAAATCTCCAGATTTGTCTATGATTGAGCACAGCTCAAGCTTTTCAAGAGTCCAATATGGATTCAGGAGCAGGAAGAAGTTTTATTGAATACTCCCAGAAACTTTAGATTCCTCTTTTGACTCTCAAGGAGCTTTTATATCTCAATTCGGTCAGTGGATGCTTTACATTTTCTTTCAAATCTTTCCGGTGTGACCTCACATAGTAGTTCTTCATGCCAAACAGTCTTCTTTCCTTGGATCACAATCTGGCCTTACCACTTAGGTCTGCTTCTCTACCATCTGAGCTGCCAGTGCAGTACCAAAACTTTGCAGATTTTTTTTCATCGTCTCATAAGTGTGATATTCCACTCCTTTCAAGGGTAGTGAAAATTGGCTATCCCTACTGTTGCCTGTTTATATCAAAGAAAATTAGGAGAAGGGTGTTTTTCAGGAATATTCTTGTCTGACCAAGGCACAATTCTTCTTTGTAAAAAGGAGAATGAAATCTTAAAGTTCATCAAGAAAGTTCTCTCACTAAGAAGCCAAGAGGGGTGTTGATAAGCCATAGATTTTCACACTGTCCATTCTGATCTATGCCTCGTGCATAGCTCAGCATGAAGAATGCGATGGCAGGACTAGAAAGCTTCAGCAGCATCGACACTGCCATGACAACAGATCGGAGCCCTGCAATTTCACTGTGGGGGCTCTGATCAGAAAGCAAGAGGGAACCGCATCTGACTTCACTCACAGGTGCCATGATCCTTTATCCTGGGGGGTTAAATGACAGGGGCGGCACGATCTCCGCTTTCGGTTAGTGTGGTTAGTGCAGGCAGGTGCCGACTGTATGATACAGCCTGCACCCACCATGTATGGAGCTGGCCTACTGCAGAGGCCCACTCCCTACATCCCTGAGGCATTATGACGTGACTGTACGTCATAATGGCAAAGGAGTTAAAACAATACTCTTCTTTTGCCTGTATGCTAAACAGCTGTAGAGAAATCTGTGTTTTTATTCATATGCAAGCACCAGCAGGTAGGGCTAAATCAATCTTTGAGCACTGGTTTGTAACACCCTCTGTGCTCTGCAGACTCCCCCCTCTCCTTGACTCACAGAGCTAGACATGCTGAGGGTAGAACTGTGTCCTAGGACTCCGTATTTCCCTTGTACCAGCAGGTAGATGCAGAAGTGCGATACTCATGAGTAAGTGGGAGGAGGAGGCGACCAGAAGCTCCCTTCGACTTATGCATCTACTCCTGGAGGAGGAGAAAAATAATTTGAGTAACTTGGACGTTAAACTCAAAGAGTATATTGGAATTACACAACAGTTCTCACAAGAATCAGAGTTTGCAAACAAAGAGACCGCTTTGAAAAACACACTGCAAAAATTCCAGTAGCATCTAAAAGAAAAGAAGCACAGGCAGTTTAATCGTGACCTGTCAGACTTCAAAGAAAATCGTGTTTATTCAATACTCCATAACAGGTACTCGTAAGAATCCTGAATCTGATCTTACCTCCAGTGACACGGAGGCCTCAGAGTGTGAGAAAGAAGGGGCCCCACAGAGACAGAATAGAGGAAGGGGTAGACAAAGAGGGAGAGGAAGAGGAAATCATAATACTAATAATTAATGTTTTTTGGAGCAGGGGGCCGCCTACCAATTGTGCGCCCGCAGTCAGGTGCGTTAGGAGAGGGGGGCATACATACTCCTTGTAAGCAGACATCCAATATACATCAATCCCCTACCCCCACCTCTAGGGGAGCCCCTGTCCGCAAAAAACAGACACCCCATATATCTAGCAGGACAGTCACCCCTCAAAACAATCAGATCCTTAATCTATCTAGTAGACCCCTTACCAGTGGAGAAATTTCGATACTGAGTAAGGGTCTGTCATTTGTGCCCACGACAACTTTCAATTTTCACCTTTATGCCCGCAAACTACGTTAGCACAAACATTTTTGCTTGGTCAACAGAAGAGAGAGTAGAGAGCTTGGCGTACTGCAGGATATTCTGCAAGATGTGAGGCTATTGTACTCTCTGGCAGATACCCCTCCACCATCAGGTCAGGGACCCTTCACCTCTCTAAAAAGTAAGAGCACCAATATGCCTCCAATTGGAGATCCATTGTGCATTTGATTTTTTTTGAATCATGTGTGTAATGAACTGGAAAACATCATTGTAGGCACTCATTCCTTTAACTGCACTGAAATTCAACACCAGGCCTTACTCGATCTTCAAAAAGATAAAAAGATCATTATTAAACCATCTGATAAGGGGGGTAATCTGGTTGTTCTAGACACCCCCCAATATAAAAAGATGTGTCTGGATTTGTTAAAGGATAAAAGCACTTATGAGCGGCTTACAAGTGATCCTACTGTAGCATACCAGGACAAGTTATCTGCCATTCTACGAGAAGCTAGAGATACGAACATAATCTCTAAGGAAGAATACAATTTTTTATTTTGTAAATGCCCTACTGTGGCTACATTCAACGGTCTTCCCAAGGTACACAAGGGGGTGACCCCTTTAAAGGGGCGCCCTATTGTGGCAGGTGTCAGTCTC
This sequence comes from Rhinella marina, assembly GCA_900303285.1. NCBI lineage: Eukaryota > Metazoa > Chordata > Amphibia > Anura > Bufonidae > Rhinella > Rhinella marina. The sequence continues at coordinate 16,200 of ONZH01013539.1, forward strand.
ACCCAAAACTTGGGGGTCTATGTTGACACTATCTTAGCCCCCTTTGTGAAAGCGTTACCCTCTTACATTAGGGACACAGGCGACCTACTGTGTCGCCTTGAAGGAGTGGTCCTTGAGGAAGACATGTGGTTAGCCTCCATATATGTGGAGGCTCTGTACTCCTCCATTCCGCATCAATGCGGCATGATGGCGGTAGTGGATTTCCTTGAATCTAGAGGTTGCCAATTCAGGAAACACAGTGCATTGGTATTGAGGCTATTGGAGTTTGTGCTAACTAAGGAACTATTTTCTTTTTGATGGCATCTTCTTCCACCAGCTCAGGGGCACTGCGATGGGGAGTTCTTGTGCCCTGTCATATGCAAATTTGCTCCTGGGCTGGTGGGAGAAGATTTGTGTATTTGGAGACACTCCCCCTCCGCATATTGGAGGTATCGTCATGCGGTGTCGCTTCATTGACGACGTTTTTGTGGTGTGGAGAGGTGAGAGAAACTACTTTAAGGAACTAGTTAGTTCACTTAATGTGAATGATCTAAACTTGAAATTTACATTTGAGATTGAAAAAATGTCTCTCCCGTTCCTTGACATCCTCGTAAGCAGGGGGCAAAATGGTGAGATCATTACTAACATATATCGGAAGCCCACCTCCACAAACTCACTCCTGAGGTGGGATAGCAATCACCCACGCCCCTTGAAACAAGGGATTCCGATTGGGCAATATTTAAGGATCAGGAGGAATTGCTCCACCTCTGCTGATTTCAGGCAACAGGCTAGGGACCTCAGACAGAGATTCCTTGAAAGGGGTTACCCTGATGCTATCCTGAGAAAGGCATATCATAGGGCCCTGGACTCAGATCGCAACGAGCTCCTTTTTCCGAAGAATCAAACGGACACTGGTAAAATCATTCGCCTCATCAGTACTTATGATGAGGTAGCTAATGAGGTTTGCCATGTTCTTTGGAAACATTGGAGCACCTTGCAATTGGATCCAGACATTGGGGATGTTATAACTAGCACCCCACAAATTACTTTCCGTAGGGGGCGTAGCCTTAAGGACATCTTGGTACACAGCCACTACGTTGAGGCATTCGAAAATCCAGGTTCGTGGCAAAAGAGAATCGTGGGCTGCTACCGCTGTAGTGGCTGTGTGGCTTGCCCCCATATGAAGAGTGGTCGCTCCTTCATGGGTAATAACACCGGCAAATTGTATCAGATTAAGGATTTTGTCAACTGCCGGACGAGGGGTGTTTTTTACAAGGCCACATGTCGTTATGGACTTGAATACATTGGCAAGACCCCTCGTGAACTACGGAGACGGGTGGGAGAACACATTGGTGACATAAAACACCAAAGGGAGACTCCACTGGCCCAGCACGTTGTTAAGCAACATGGCGGAGATGTCTCGGTACTTTGCTTTATGGGCATCGAGGCGGTTCCCAATACATTGAGAAGAGGGGATTGGAACAGGAGGATCCTTCAACGTGAGAGTTGGTGGATCTATGAATTGAAAACTAGCCATCCACGTGGACTTAACGAACAGCTGTTCTTCAGCTGTTATATGTGAGGATGGATGCCTGACACCTTTTATATTATAGTTATCATCATCTTAGATATAGGCACAGATTGCATGTCACATATCTATTATTTGTCAATCTTTTACTATTCATTTTGTCAATCTTTTACTATTCATTTGATGACATCAGATACATTTCTTTTTATATTATTGATTAGGCTGGTTTACTGTCTGTCTGTCTGTCTGTTCTCTATGCGCGACCAAACTACTGGACCGATTTTCACCAAATTCGGCACACAGGTACATCAGGTGTCCGGGAAGGTTTTAGACCAGGTCTCATCTCTCTAGGACATACCGTTCCTGAGATATTCCCAAAATATGATCTCCATTAGCCAACATTACAACTGGGAACTTTGGTTTTAAACTCCAACTGCCATTCTCTGCAAAGCCACACAGGGAGGGCAGGTTTCCATAACAACCAGGTAATTATCAGCAGCTGAGGAGCTCATCCATTTCTATTCACTGACACTGTTAAAGGTATTCCGGTTACCATAAATATAACTTATGTTTTTTTTCTAGTTACTACAGTTCAGTAGTAATAAAAAGATGTTTTCCTCCACTGCTGTCTATTGCGTGGGCTCATAAATAAGCATTGTATTGACCTTTAATTCAGGCCACCCTAAAAGAAGTACTTAAAACCCCCGCCCCAGGTCTCACTAAGCCACACCCCTGACTCCATCAGGCCACACCCCCTTTCACTCCGCAGCCAAAAGAGATTGAAAAAATAAAGGTAAAAATCAACTTCTGTCAGCTGCAGGGATGAGTGGGAGGTTGACTTTCTTTCTGCAACAACACACACAAACATTAAATAAAATAGATTAAATACACCCATGCAAAGCGTCTTGCTAATCCACGCCCCCGACTCTGTCAGGTCACGCCCCCTCCCACTCCGCAGCCAATGGGAATTGAAAAAATGAAGGTAAAAATAAACTTCTGTTTGCTGCAGGGGTGGGAGGGTGAATTTCTCTCTGCAACGACACACAAAAATTTTAGATGAAATAGACTAATTATAGACTACAACCGTTCGAAGCCTTTTGCTAAGCCACGCCCCGTCTCTGTCAGGCCACACCCCCTCTCACTCCACAGCCATTCTGCAACGACACACAGAAACATTAAATGAAATAGATTAAATGCACCTATGCAAAGCGCTTTGCTAAGCCACGCCCCGACTCTGTAGGCCACGCCCCTCCCACTCCGCAGCCAACAGGGATTGAAAAAATAAAGGTAAAAAATCATCAACTTCTATCAGCTGCAGGGATGGGTGGGAGGTTGACTTTCTTTCTTCAACGACACACAAAAATTTTAGATAAAATAGACTAATTATAGACTACAACTGTTCGAATCGTCTTGCTAAGTCACGCCCCCAACTCTGTCAGACCACGCCCCCTCCCACTCTGCAGCCATTCTGGCAACGACACACAGAAACATTAAATGAAATAGATTAAATCACCTATGCGAAGCGCTTTGCTAAGCCACGCCCCCAACTGTCAGGTCATGCCCCCTCCCACTCCGCAGCCAACAGGGATTGAAAGAATGAAGGGAAAAATAAACTTCTGTCAGCTGCAGGGGTGGGAGGGTGAATTTCTCTCTGCAATGACACACAAAATTTTAGATGAAATAGACTAATTTCAGACTACAACCGTTTGAAGCGTCTTGATAATCCACACCCCCAACTCTGCCAGGCCACGCCCCCTCCCACTCCGCAGGCAACGGGGATTGAAAAAAATCAGCTGCAGGGGTGGGAGGGTGAATTTCTCTCTGCAACGACACACAAAAATCGTAGATGAAATTGACTAATTTTTAGACTACGACCATTCAGTACTAATAAAAGATGTTTTTTTTCCACTGCTACCCATTGCGGGTCCCCATAAATTACCATGTGATCGACCTGTAATTCATGCCACTCTGACCTCCGCCCCAGATCTCTCGAAACCACGCTCCGACTCTGTCAGGCCATGCCCCCTCCCACTCACGGGGATTGAAAAAATGAAGGTAAAAATCAACTTCTGTCAGCTGCAGGGGTGGGAGGGAAGTTGGATTTCTTTCTGCAACAACATACAGAAACATTAAATGAAATAGATTAAATATACCCGTGCAAAGCAATGTTTTCTTCCACTGTTACCCATGGCGTGTCCTCATAAATTACCATGGCATCGACCTGTAATTCTGGCCACCATCAAAAGAAGGACTTAAAACCCCGCCCCAGGTCTTGCAACGTCACGCCCCCGACTCAGTCAGGCCACGCCCCCTCCCACTCCGCAGCCAATGGAGATTGAACAATTGAAGGTAAAAATCAACATCTGTAAGCTGCAGGGATGGGAGGGAGGATGACTTTCTCTCTGCAACGACACACAGAAACATTAAATGAAATAGATTAAATATACCCGCGCAAAGCAATGTTTTCTTCCACTGCTACCCATTGTGTTTCCTCAAATTACCATGGCATTAACCTATAATTCAGGCCACCCTGAAATGACGGGCTTAACCCTTTCCCCCCCCCCCCCCCGTGTCCCATTAAACCACACCCCTCCCACTCCGCAGCCAATAGGGATTGAAAAAATGAAGGTAAAAATCAATTTCTGTCAGCTACATTGACTTTCTCTCTGCAATGACACACAGAAACATTAAATAAATAGATGAAATATACCCAGGCGAAGCCGGGTCTTTCTGCTAGTATATTATATATCCTTCATTGGTTATTCGCTATTTATTTGGTGTGCGAATACACACAATCTTTATGTGTTTTATTATATGCATCTATAAGTATCTTTATTTGTGAATAACCTCAGTGTTTTCAAGTGTCAAGTAATGAGTGGGCCATTATATATTTTCAATTATTTCCTTGGAATAGATACCTCGTGTGGCATTATTTTTTCACCAATTTACCTGCATTAAATACTCTGAAATTGCTGGTCATCTTTGACCGCAACTACACCCAGTGCTGACAGTTACCACGGCGCTGGGTAGGGGGGAAGGATCTGGGCGTGGCTTTAGCCCGTGTGTCATGCCTCAGTCCTCCCCCTATACTCCCCTGTCTTGGAGATGCGCGATGCGGCGCTGTGTGTGCGGCGCGCACCTGATGACGCAGAATGGCGCCGAGATTGTAAGGTAAAATCCTCCCCCTGTATGTATTGGACAGCGGGAGGTTGTGCGGCGCACATTCGTCTGGAGACATCACCAGGGGGTGGTTTTAGCACGCACCCTCAGTATGTTACATTGAGGGGCGAGACTATACTCTACAAGTGAGCTATTTAAGTTCTGATGGCGCCATAGAACTTGTGGACGCCACAGGCCTCACAGAAAAGGACTAGACCAACATGTGATACTAGAGTGGTATACCAGCCCATTCCGAGGCCAGAAGGAGAATCAGTGCTGTGCTTTGTACATATGGGTCCCCTGATGATCTGGTGTTCTCCACCAGTGAAACGCGTAGGGACATTCACTATTTTTGTCTAGCTGTAGGGCTTCCCTTGTCTGTATACCCCAGGACGAATTGCTGGGCAGTCATTGCACTGTTGGAGGGACAGCAAGGGAAAGTCTTAGCTAGTTAAAGCCCTTCACTAGGAGGTTTATCCCTCCCCCCTCTTTTCCTATTTTACACTAGTTAGTGGTAGTGCACTTTAGTAGCGGTGGTACAGGGGTAGAGACCAGTACCCCTATCTTAGGGCTCAGCTTATAACCACGTGACAACGGAGTGGTAAGACCACATATTTTCTACTCTTGTACTGGTATTTTTATATGTGCACTTATATGTTGTTTTCACTATCATTGTGGGCTATTTAGTTTTAACCTATGAATTAAAGGTGATGTTTTACCCGATTTTGTTTAAAGTTGTGCTATAGCTTCACCACATTGAAATCTGCTCAGAAAACTAATATACATATTACTGCTTTTTACAAGCACACAATATAATTATAAAGACACCGCACCGGTAATATGTGTTAGCTTATAAACACATATCACTGTGTGGTAATCCTAAAGCTTACTAGTAAGTACTTGGTTTTGAATGTAGAGATCCATGGTTTGAATCCTGGGCGAGACTTCCAGGTATTTTTCCTCAGATTTTTTTCTTCCACATTTAACCCATGATAAAAATCTATATCCTCATCATATTTTTAGAATAATGGTTTTAAAAAGCTAATAAATATTGCAGGTTTCTTTATAATCATATATTGTGCCTGTGAATAAACCAGTTTTCAGGTTTAAGTAAAAAAAAACAAAAACAAACTATTCTCAATATAGTACGGCCTTTTATTGTTATTATATGATTATATATTATTTATTATAGCATAGCCTTTTATATTGGGTTAAATGAGGGAGAAAAAAAATAACAGAAAAAAGTTTATAAGCTTCTCCCAGGATTTAAACCAGGGATCTCTTCATGCAATACCACATACTTACCACCAACCTATGGCATTACCACATAGAAAAGCATGTTTTTTCTATGCTTATAAGCTAACACATTCTGGCGTCTTTATGATCATATATTGTGCTTGTGAATAAGGCAGTAATATGTATACTAGATTTCAGATCTCAGTGTGGTGAAGCTATAGTACACAGTGTATATATTTGTATATACTTATGGATGGATAGATATATAGATAGATAGCCCTGCCCTCTGCCCTCAGCATGTCTAGCCCTGTCAATCAAGGGGAGGGGGGCATGTGCAGAGCAAAGGGGGTGTTACAAAGCAGTGCTCAAAGCATACAGACAGAAGAAAGGTATTGTTTTAATCACCATGATAAGCCCTATAAGCCCTACCAGGCAGTATATCTGGTTTAATAGTATTGATCCTGGTGACAGAGCCGCTTTTAGTATATCAATCACAGCTGGGAGGGAGAGGTTGTTACAACACATAAGATCAAATACAAACTGCATATGAACAGCATACAATGTTCTGATAACAGTATTAGGCTGGGTTCACAACACGTTTTTCGGCATCCGTTTAATGTATACATTGGGGGGGGGGAGGATACAAAGGCGTAGCACCCTACAATTTTCTATCCTGCAGAATCCCGTTAAAAATGTATACATTAACATATAACTTTTTTTTTTTTAAATGGAACTCTATGGTGACAGATGCCACAGTATTGCATGTGTCTAAGGCAGGGGTGCACAACCTTTTCTGGTCTGGGGGCTGCAAATAAAAAAAAAGTTGAACGGCGCTCATCGGCCTATTACACAAGCCAGTGCAAAGTGACTGGGGAGGAATGATCGCTACCACAGTAATTCCGTCTTCATTTAGTTATATTGCTTATTGGTAGCACATCATACCTCCCAACCGTCCCGGATCCAGAGGGACAGTCCCGGATTGCAGTGGCTGTCCCGCTGTCCCGGTACGGGGAAGCTATGTCCCGGTTACTGGCAGCTTTCCCTGCGTCCATAGGACGCAGAGACAGTTGCCTGTATTATGATGAAGCAGAGAGCCGGAATCGGCTCACTGCTTCATCCATAATCCCTCCCGTCCCCCCTGCAGGCTCTCCGTACCTCACTTCTGCTCTCTACACCTTTGGTCTGGGCGGAGGGCGGGGCCGGCCGTCAGCCTTTGCTCTGCCCCCGCCAGACTAGAGAAGAAGATCTCCTGCTGGTGATGCTGCTAGGAAGAAGGTAGGTATATGGTTTTTATTTTTTTCTATTTTTTTCTGTGAGTGGCACAGTATGGGCATATTACTGGGGGGCACAGCATTACTGGTGAGCACAGTATGGGCATATTACTGGGGGGCACAGCATTACTGGGGAGCACAATATGGGCATATTACTGGGGAGCACAATATGGGCATATTACCGGTGGCACAGCATTACTGGGGAGCATAATATGGACATATTACTGGGGGCACAACATTACTGGGGGGCACAATGTGGGCATATTATAGGGGGGGCACAGCTGGGCATATTACTGGGGGCACATAACTGGGCATATTAATGGGGGCACATAACTGTGGAATAATTACTATGTGGGACAGTAAGGGGACTGGGTGGGATTAGGTTTATAGTTATGTGTTGGGCGGGGTTAGAGGCGTGGCCTAGTGCCAAAAAAATTTGCCGCGGCGCACAATTTGTCCCTCTTTCTCTGTCTCCGAAGTTGGGAGGTATGGCACATTCCTGATTACACTGGGAGATGTGCTGCAGATAATTGTACATCTTTTATCCTGATAAACTATGCAAATCAACCGCCAAACGAGTGATTCATTGTTTATCGACTGAACAGCTGCACGATTATACTGGCCAGATATAAGATATGAGCGCATCTATGAAGACTTGTTCCCATTAATTGTCCCGAATATGGTGCTGCAGCATAGTCCCTGAAACCGAAGAGTTATACTTACCTGCTCCCCACCGCTCCGATCCTTCGCACTGCCCCCGCTGTTTACACCTGGGAGTGCATGGACATGGTCATACACCACTTCAGCCAATGTATGGCTTCAGCGGTGATATGTTTTTAAAAAAAAATTCTATTTTTTTTTATATATATATTTTTGCCACATAATATGGGACCCAAGGGGTCATGAAAAGACTGTTGTGGGACAGTGAACACTCTTATTTAGCACTTTTTGCTTTTTTTCTTTTTATTGTATTTTTTTTATATAATTTTCAATTTTTTTGCCACATATTTTATTTCTCTTTTATTTGTATTTTATTATATTTTTTATTTAGTTTTCACATTTTTAAAAAATTTTTTTTATATATTTTTACCACATAATGTCCCCAAGAGGTCACTGAAAGACCTTTGGGAGACAATAAGAGACTTTTTTGTACTATTTTCCACTGTAACTGGAACATCCAAAGGAGCCCCAGTTACAGAGAAACCTGCCTGCTGGGGGGAGGGGGTGGCTTTTTCCCAGGGCAGAGCTGATCAGGGTCTACTGACCCTGCAGCTTTGCGCTCCTCTGCCCCCGAGAAACCCACCGATCACGTGATCCACACTGCACAGCGCTTAGAGGAGAAGGCAGAAGCGCTGATAAAGCTCTTCTGCCTTCTCCTCGGCATCCCAGCTCTCAGTAACAGCTGGGGACCATCCTGCTCCTGCTACAGTGCAGGGGCGGGAGCTGTCATCCATCGGCTGTGCGGCGCTCTGGGCAGAAACACAGCTGATCGCAGGCAGTGTTTCTGCCCAGCAGGACGGGGGCCGCATGCAGCACATGGCCTGCAGGTTGTGCACCCCTGGTCTAAGGCATCCGTTAACGTATACATTTTTTGTATACATTAAACGGATGGTAAAAACATGATATGAACCCACCATCAGGGTGTTCCCCTGGGCACAGCCATAAAAAGGGCCGTATTAGGGTCAGCGCTGTGTTGTCTTTTCTGTCCTGTTGGTCCTCGCCTATACTCCCTTAATCTGCCAGTTTTCTCAAGTAGTGATTATCTCCATCCACATTTGTGGATTTTTATTATCGATTTCATTAAATGTTATGTTTTATGTTTTTTTTTTTTGGTTTATGAATTATGATGTGAACCCAGCCTTAATACGCTATATAAATACAAATAATTAATACACCTATAAAAAGAGGGCCAATACATATAGTTTAACAGGTGCAATCCTTAAATGTACAACACCAATAAATAACAAACTAGCACACTGCTTCAAAATTATATAAAAACGTGTTCTTTATTAAATATAGATGATTAAAAGAAACAAATACATGATATCGACAATCAAAGCCACATGAAGGCGCATCACTCCTGGTCACTTAACAAATAGTAACAAGATATATATCAGCAGTAAATGCAAAAAGTAACCACCACACTATGTACTGCATGGACACTTACAACACAATATACATGACAAGCACCTCTGCAGAGCACCCCAACACATGTTTCGCGTCAGATTCATTTGGTCATTTAGTCTCAGGCAAATTTGGCAGGGACGAAGTTTTCCTAGACGGAACACATACATTTTAATGCTGTATGGAAACAGCATTACAAACAAAGTTTTTTAAGTAATCAACCTCGTATTTATGATCCGAAGCTCGATTTACTCCATCCTACGCCTAATACACACCTCAGCTGCTGCAGAACCTTCTAATACACACCTCAGCTGCTGCAGAAACTCCTAATACACACCTCAGGTGCTGAAGAACCTCATAATATACACCTCAGCTGCTGCAGAACATGATAATCTGATGCTACAGAACACATAAGGCTTTGTTCACATCTATGTTAGGGGCTTCAGTCACCGATAAGGTCATAAATGCTGGATACAATTTTCCAGACTGCCAGGCTCCATGATGGAAACCCATCAGGTCTCATCATAAGGTCAGCAGGATCAGTCAGGTGTCGTCAGGTGAAGTCTAAAACACATCTCAGATACTACTGAACATCATAATAGTGTCAAGAGGATGACATGTCTTATCATGACCTGGTTGTAATTGGAAATTAGAGGGCAATACATAGAGAGGTAAAAAAAGGAGAGAACTATAACTCCCAACAAGTCCAGACTATTATTATTGGATACAAGTGGACCTTAGAGGAAGAGGGTATAAGTGGAGGGAACTATAGCCCCAAGTATGTTCAGATTGTTATTATAGGACATCGGCTGGCATTACTGGGTGAGGGTTTTAAGAGAAAATTACAACCTCCAGCATGTCCAGACTGTTATTATCGGGCTTCAATATATATTACAGGTTGAGGGGTATGAGGAAAGAACTACAACCTCCATCATATCCTTACTGTTATTACTGGGTATCAATATACATTACAGGGAGAGAGGTATAAGAGAGAACTCCAATTGCCAGGATGTCCATACTTGTTATTCAACAAGTGGACATTACAGAGAAAGGGTATAAGAGGAGGGAACTACAGATCCAGAATGTCCAAATTGTTATTATAAAGCATCAGCTGACATTTCTGGATGAGCGTTTTTAGGAAGAGAGAACTACAACCTCCATCACATCCAGACTGTTATTATTGAGTTCAATATACATTACAGGAAGAAGGGTATGAGGAGAGAACTATAACTCCCAACATGTGCACACTGTCAATAACAGGTCTTGGTATACAATACAGAGAGAGGGGTATTAGAGGAGAGACTACAACTCCCAGCATTACCAAAGTGTTGTTGTAGGGCATTAGTTGAAATTACATGGAGAGGGATATAATAGTAGAGAACTGCAATTTCCAGCTTTCTTAGGATGTTATTATGGGCTATTCCAGGCCACCATTAATCTCTCCTTCATGCACAGCAAAACATCTCTGCCCCTCACATTGACATTCCATACCATTTCTCGGCACTGGTCACATGATAATATTACCACAACTATGGACGGACTGGGAACTTCGGACGGAAAGGCTATATACACTTTCGGAGGCAATTTTTGTTCATGATTTCATTTTACTAATTTTTGGCTAAAAATCATATTTTCAGTTGGCCTTTATTAAAAATATTGAGCCATTCTATCACAAAGGGTTAACAGTTTTTCTGACTGTGTGACTGGTACTTTCACTTTCACTCTGTGCGGGTGATCTAATAAGCCTCATCTCTAAACTACTAAGAGGTCATAAAACTTATTTAAGCCACATTATTATCAGTAAGATCGGCTCCCCAAGAAGTCAGCTCCCCAAATGACGGGAAGACAGAAAATTCACAGGCTGCTACTACAGCATCTCAGCTATGTACCAAAAAAAGGATTACATATTTTTAATAAAGACCAATTGAAGAAAATGACTTTTAGCTCAGTACAATGCAAAAACCTGAAAACTTGAAAAAAAACTAAAAGTGGCTCAGATGTTGTAGGCGGGCCCAAACTAACAAAAGACGGGACAGCACAAGAAGACAGGGACAACAGAAGTATGTGGGACCAGCAATACTGTACTGCAGCACAAAATCACTCCCCAGCAGAACAAAATACCACAGTACAGCACAAAATACTGTCAACCCTTGCCACTGTATTCGACTGTACGACCGTCCTGAGGATGGTGATACGGTTGAATTCAAAAGTGCACCTGTGGCTGTTGGTCAGGTGGATAGGTACCTGATTCTCCTACATTAATTAAAGCTGAGAGCATCAGATCATCAATATGTACCCAGCTAGTGGCTGTGAGGTGGGCTCAGGCGGCCCTCTGGGTGTCGGCCCACTGGGAAATTTACCTGTAGGGTCTATGGCCAGTGTGCCCCTGACCACAGGTTCTTCAGGCTTCAACTCTGAACTGCTCTGGATTCCTGCACTGGTCACATGGTGATGACATTATCAAAGGTCCTTCTCCAAATCCTGTTTTCTCCTCTGCACTACCAACTATATGGGTATAATTAGGGAGCAAGCCTTTCGTCCACTGCCATACTCCCTTCCCTGAAGGGCCCCATAGCAGCTGCATGAATTACCTCCATTGGAAGTACACCACTGTGTATAGTTGTGTATTAATAACCAGAACATATACAGTATATACAGTATTACTACCTGTAGCAGTATCTCATCATGTATGTCAGTGTCTGTGTAGGAGTAGATCTGTTTGTGTGTTTTTAACACAACTTTATTACCAACTGCAAACTGGCAGCCATTTTATAACATCACCTAGAGGCAGGTAGCCATGTAAAGACACACAATAAAATAACCACAATAAAATCATAATCCCAGCAATAGTTCAATTTATTTATTACATGAATGTGTCCTATTTATCACATGGATGTGTCCTGTGTGCTGACCCAGCACATGAGAGTCATCTAACACAGTTGCTTACTAAATGTTATTTTATGTATGTATATTATGTCAAGAGTGTCACATGACTGATATCATATTTCAGTTACGCCATGAATGCATTACACAGGACTGATACCTGGGCTAAATCATACTATTCCATATAGGGTTCCACTACCTGATATACGAAATGTATGTACAGTATGCAGAATTAAAAAAAATAAAAATAAAAACTGTAATAACCCTTTAAGAAAAGAGTAAAGTTGGTTAAGTTTGATAAAAATATATCTTGCACGCTACTAAATTCTTCGGTCATGCATTTACCACAAAACCTGGGCTTGGAAAACAGGAAACTGTGGACCGAAATTTCCAATGCCGTCTGTTTTATTACAATGGATGGGTCTGACAGTTCAATCCATCAAATAAAAAGCTTAACTATATCCCAACATATAAAAGGAGGAAATACAAGTTCCAAACCAAAATGAGGTTTAAGTGTTTACTCAAAAAAAATTTAACTTTTAGTGGTGATTTTTCTACAATTGTGAATATTCACATGTTCTACATACAATGTGGTGTACTTAAAAGGAGTCTGTCACCACTATATGACCATATACAGCGCTTACATGGCTCTGTAGCACACCTACACATGAATGTAATGGTACCTTTGTTATTTTCTTTAGACTTGCAGATGCTGGAAAAACACTGTTTAATTTATATGCAAATGAGCACTCGCAAGTGCCCAGGGGCGGTATTCAGTATGTAGGAGCCCATGCTGCTCTGCTTTCTTTTATGGTTACTCCACCCTAGCCTCTGCCTTTGCCCCCCCCCCTATTCCCTTGTGTCATACAAGGAGGGCAGGCAAAGGCAGAGGCTGGGATACCATGAAAGAAGGCAGAGCAGCTGCTCCTACACACTGAACACCGCCCCTGGGCACAACTGTCACAGCTTCTAATACTAGATAGACTAGTGGCAGTTGAAAGGTGGAACCGAGAATGTGCATTCAGTTAGGTGGACAGACAAGACTGTAGTTTCTTGGGCCCACCAAAGGAAAATATTCTCAGGGCTCAACCACCATAAATTTTAAAAGGTTTTGATTAAAAGAAACAGACCCTAGTGGCAAGGTATTGTCTCCAAAGGCAGTTCCAAATGTTCCTTTTCTCCTGGACCTGGGTCCACAATGGTTTCAGAGCTGGGGCCCACTGAAGGAACTTCTGGTACTTTGATTGGCCAGTCTGACGCTTGATATAAGATAGATACATAGATAGTCAGACAGACAGATCCAAGCTAGCTGTGAAGTAGAGACTCCACTGATGTGATAGGACACACAAGCCAACCATTTCAGAGTCTTGCAGGAACAGCCTAGGGATAGTGAAGAAGATTGAATTACTAAGTAGAAAGGCAGGTTTTATTATAAGGGATAGCATAGGGGCAGTGTATTGTCTATTTTACAGTTAGGGCTGCTTGGAGCTGTTCATAACATCATGTGTTCCTCCAAGCTCATGTGCAGGATCAATCATCAATTACTGGAAACATTTATTTTAAGGTATTGCTGCACAAGGGGGTCTCACCAGTTACTGAGAGCAAAGGCACACACTTCTGTCTTTCACATACATGTGATTGGGATCATTTTCCTCTCCTCTATGAATAAGTGACCAAGTCTAATATTTTGACTCCATTATTTGATTTGGTTATCTTTATCTACTTTTAGGGCTTGTGTGAAAATCTGATGTAGTTTTAGGTCAAATTTATGCAGAGATATAAAACAATTCTGAAGGGCTCACAAACTTAAGCACCACTGTAAGTATGCAAAAAATTTTATTTTAGTGTGTCAATAGTAGTTTTAGTGCATGGTGTGGTCACAGTCAAGGTCTGTTCAATTGGGCCTATATTTGTTACCCAAAAAATCTGGCGCAATTTTTACCATTTATAAGTGTACCATTTACTATTTATAACTGAAGAAATAAGCACATTTTTCAGCATCAATATCAGTGAATAGTGTGTTCTCAGCCAGAGGACATCCAATTAGTCCTGCATTTTATTCCAATAAAACCTGTTGTAATTTTTCAACTGTTTATAAGTGCGTAATTAAGGGCTTCAATACCAGTGTATAGTGTGGTCGTAGTTAGAGGACGTTTAATTAGGCCTGTATTTGTGAGTAAACCTTAATGTGTCAGGGGCACTAAAGAGCACTATAATGTGTCGGGGCACCAAGGGATCACCCTGCTGTGAAGGTGCACTTAGGGGTATCATACTCTGTGGAGCACTAAAGGGATATCATACTGTCTGAGGGGCATTAAAGGGGCATCATTATTGTTAGGGGGCACTAAAAGGACATTCTTATTGTTTGGTCAGCAGAAAGGAAATTACGGGGACTTGGAGGTGTGGATTATTGTAAAAAAAATAAATAAATAATGCAGCGCTACACGCCAGTGGTGTTGTCCCTCCTTATATATTTGTTGTTTTGCAGCTCGGACCTTCATCCTACAGCAGACTCAGGCATGTGGACCTTTACAAAAGGTACTTGAGTACTCCTGCTCTAGGTTATCACCACCAAAGAAAGGCTTCCATGATCTCAATGCAGGGAAGCTGTTTGAGCCCTGGGAGCACAGCACTCCTGAGAATAGCTGCCTCAGATGACATGGTCACAATTCACCATGGCATCCAATGAGTTAAACGTCTGAGATCAGAGTTATCGCCAATCACGAACATTGGCCCTGGGTGTCTGCTGTATGAAACAAGAGGCACCAGGCAGCTATGGCACCATTTCTGCTCAGGGATGGGAGACATTTTTATGGAGACAACTAGAGATGAGCAAAGTTTTGAAAAATTTGATTTGGACACTTCGTTGAATTTTTCCCAAACATTTGATTCAATCCAAATTAATCTGTCATGAAGCATGTTACAACTCAGCTATTTCCTGGCCTGCAGGGAGAGTGTACAACACTGAGCATCGTAGAAACATGCATAGCTAGTCTGTAGTTGTAATGAGACAGTTACTGTGCGCCAGTATGACAGTCACTCGTAGACTCAGTTCACACTTCACTTATTTGGTCAGTTACTGGTCAAATCTGACCAAATAACTGAAGTGTGAACTCAGGCTTACAGGTCAATGTTAGCACCAGGTATAATGTACTTAACCTGCAGTGGCCTAAGATTCTACTATAGAGTGAAAGAGCGCTCTCCTTTTACACTGTGATTCCACATAGATTGCTAGAGAACCTGTTCTGTTACATGCTGATATAAGTAGTGGCCCCATAGAGGGTGTCAGCAGTAAGTTTGTGTTGAAGTCATTATTTTTCACTTCTTCTGATCTGTCAGAAGAACAACCCCAAAAACGGATCCTATCTTTTGAGCATCTGCCTTCACAGAATCAGTATTTAATCAGTAATTGATCAGTATTGGTAAAGCCAAAAAAACAGCAGTGGGTCCAAAATAGACTACTCCTACTTTTGACTTCCAAATCATGATCAAATCCTGATGCAAAATATTGACCGTTTGATAGAGGTCTTATGGATGCTCCAAAGACAGGATCCGTTGTGTTTTCATTTTTCAGTTCTTCTGACAGATCGGAAGAAGGGAAGGGTTACATATTGACTCACTCAAAGAGAGGTGAGGTGGCAACAGCATGAGGAGTCAACACAGTGGCCCAGTCACAGAGTGGTGAGGTGGCAACAGCATGAGGAGTCAACACAGTGGCCCAGTCACAGAGTGGTGAGGTAGCAACAGCATGAGGAGTCAAGTGTGTGTGGGGGGATAGGGGGGCAACAGCAGTGGCAGTGATGGCATTAGGAAAAGATGGCAGCAGAGGCAGCAGGTGTGTGGCATCAGGCAGGAGGCCAGAAGTAATCACCATTTTTCACAATGTTCTAGTGTGCCAGCACACTGCAGTCAGAACATTACTGCTAGAATGAGCTAGTCTGATGCATCAGACACCGGTGTGTGAAAATCCTGGCTGATGCACGCTTCATTCATTTTTAGAAAGGTGAATCTCTCAAGAAACTCAGCCAGTTGCAGCCGCAATTCAAGTTTGTCTGGGGATCTTGGATCTGGGGTGACAGGGTGACCAAGTATGCCACCCCCTGCTGGTTTAAGTTCTGCTCCATGTCCTGCTGCTGGCTGGTTTCTTCAGCAGGCAAGTGAAGAAATCTGCTCATAAGAGACTGGAGACTCAAGTTACTGCTGACTGAGCTGGTCCAGCTCCTGCATTCCCCCACAGTCATGGCAGTGGAGCGTGAGTGTAGAGGGTCTGCATCTGTCAGACCTTCATGAGGATGGGCAATGTCACACATAGGCAACGAGGGCCCCCATTTTGCCCCAGTAGAAAGGGTCTAACATCGTGGAAAGCCATTAGTCATCCGTCTGCCGAATGGTGATAATGCAGCTGTCACTATGCAAGCAACTCAGCATGCATCTGGCCATTTGTATAAGAGATTCCCTGCCTCCATCTCCTCTGCATACTGCCACGGTCTGTTGAGGTCATCTGCCTCATTTTTCTCATCGCCCTCCAGGCCCTCAAGGAGGGCATGTTTTGAACGGTAAGAGTAACTGAAGTGCATGCAAAATTTCCTGGCCAGTTTCAAGACATCTTGCAGTTGGGTGGGAGATTTCAAGAACCGGGATACAACCAGATTAAAGACATGCACTATGTAGGACGCATGTTCTTCCCATTATCAGTGAGTTCACCCAGGCTGGCCAGGTGCAGAACAGTGTGACTCCACCATACTCTGCATAGGTGGTATGCTGGAGGACCACTCAGAACTGTGCCTACAGTGGAGGCTGAGGACAAGGTGGAGAATGAGGAGGCAGAGAAGGACATTGGCACCGCAATCACAGCATGAGAACGCAGAGGAGGCATTGCCATCACCTGGCCAAGTTGCTGGTGTGCCTGGGCAGATACCACATTTACCCAGTGAGCCGTAAAGATATTGTCCTTGACCATGGTTATAGCTCCACACGTCTGCGCTGCCGTGAACAGTACCAGCCACAGACAGGCTCAAGGATTGGCCCACCTTCTGCACAACATACGTGTACCAGGGCTTGTACAGCTTTTTTTAGAGAAGTAATCGTAAGTAGTCGTTGATCTAGGGAGTAATTCTGATTGCCTGATTGGAGTCGGGAAGGAAAATTGGCTTCTACCTCACAGGGGTTTTTTGCCTTCCTCTGGATCAACTTGTAGGAAAACAGGCCGAACTGGATGGACAGATGTCTTATTTCGGCCTTATAAACTATGTTACTATGTAATGACGGCTTGGGACTCTACCTTGGCTCGGCACAAGCCATCAGTGCTCTGAAATTGGCAGATTCATCCACATGGAAAAGGGAGGGACTGTAGTACCAGCAGCTTGGCCAGAAATACATTCAGCTTCTGCACCTTTGGATGAGTGCATGCATACTGTTGTCTTTTTGCAATCGCCTCGGTGATCAATTGTTGGCGAAATGCTTGATAAGGAGACTTGACTGCTGGAGGACTGGCGGAGCCTTGACTGCTGGAGAAGGAGTGCGGGCTACTGGGAGATGCAGTGGTTGCTCCGTTAGGCTGTACCACTATATTATTGCCACGGTTTTCCAGGTCACTTTATGGCGACGCTCCATGTGTTGATGCAGGGCCGTAGTGCCAACATTGACACCCTGGCTGCGCTTCACCTTCTGTACACAGATCCTACATACAGTATGACGTCCTCTGACAATGAAAAATTCCCACACCAGCAAGTATGGCATTTTACCCCCACCACTGCGTGCTGATTGACTGCCGCAGCCTCTATGAACCTGTGCACCGATAGTTGTTTCCAGATAGGTAGGCTCCTGAGTAGCATATGGTCTACCCAAGGCATGTTTGGCTCCAGATCTCACACTGCTGCCACCCTGCTGACTCACGGCCATGCTTACACCCTGCTGGCCCACCCACATGCTGCCAAACTGCCGCTG
Source organism: Rhinella marina (assembly GCA_900303285.1). Taxonomy (NCBI): domain Eukaryota; kingdom Metazoa; phylum Chordata; class Amphibia; order Anura; family Bufonidae; genus Rhinella; species Rhinella marina. The sequence continues at coordinate 34,326 of ONZH01013539.1, forward strand.
TCTCATGCACAAGCTGCCACCCTTCACCCAGCTCCCACCTCATCATCCACTGCTGTCTGCACTTCACTTACTTCACCCTCACCAGTCTCATGGCTGCGACACCTGCTCCCATGCAACTCTCATTATCACTACTTGCACGCATACAGGAGGAAACCACAGACCTCTCCTCCAAATTTAAGCTGGCCAGTAGCTGCTGACTGTCCTCAATAAGCTCGCCCTCGCTGAAAAGCGAAGCATAGCCGGCAGCATGCATAACTTGTCAAGCAGAAAAAAAATGGGACAGGTTCAGGACAGTTGAGGGCACAGAGCTTGTTCCTGGGCCATGCCAACTAAGTTTGGTGTCAGAGGAACCCACCGACTCCTGGCTGTGGGTGGGTGTCTGATGTCAGTTGGGAGGATGTTAAAGAATGAGTCAACCATTCAAGGCCAACTGGATTGCTGGTCAAAACATGACCGCTGGATGACAGTGGCAGCTGTGACCTGTTGCTGCAGCTGCTGCTACCGCTCCCCTACTTCTGCTGCAACTTCTACAGGCTCCAGCAACATTTTTGTCACTGCCCGTTCCTTCAGGGGGCCTGGCACCTCTCTGTTGGACATACTGTACAGTAACAGTAACCGTATATGTAAAATAAGTTATTCAATGTCAATGTAGACATCCAAATGACAGTAGTAATAGACAGCTTACTCACTCCAATTTGAGAATCAAGAACTAATGGGATTGCTGATCTAAGAAACAAGGTAGGCACCCCAATAACAGTAAAAATAGACAGCTTATTCACCCCAATAACGTGGACATCGCAGTTAAAGTTAACCCTTAGGATACCGGAGGTTTTTGTTAGTTTTTGCCTTTTCATTTTTCTTTTATTTATGTATTTATTTTTTTATTCTAAGGAAAAGGGGCGATTTAAATTTAAATAGCGCTTGGTTGTGTTCGGCGATTGCATAGAAATGAAGGAAGGGCGGCTGCGCATGTGCAGTGCGCTCTCCTTCTCTTTTGGGGCCCCGTTCTCCATATAGGTGCGGGTCCTAGCGATATGCCCCCATATGGGATAAACCCTTTAACTGCCCCAGCTGGTGGAAGAAAAAACGACTAACTACTATTAGAGATGAGCGAATCATTAAAAAAAATTTTCTCCGAACATTGGCCAAAATTTTCCTAAGATTCCTGTATTCGACGAATAGATTTGTTGTATTTGTGTACAAAATATACATTATTATGTGGCTATTAGCGAACATTCGCACACTAATAACGGACGGTCATTTAAAAAACGTACGCAACTTCTTAGAAGACGTATGCATGAGCGTACAAATTGCGTACGAATCCTCAGCGTGCTATTGTCTAGTGATTACGTAATATGCATGCACGCACGACGAGAGGCTGGGGCGTGCACTCCTCAGAGGCAGAGCGAATTTTTGAAAATGGCATCCAGGCGATCCTCATCATTTAGCTCTGGAGAACTGAAATAACTGATCCGGCTGATGGACAGAGAGGATTATGATGGCACACACCGCCATCCAAACCAGCATAAGAAGGAGGTGATCCAGCAGGTGATCCGAGGCTTGTGCCATCGTTTCGACACCGTGCGGACCCCGGGCCAGATCCAGCGTAAATGGTCCGATCTGAAATTTAAATGCCCAGAGCGACTTAATGAGATCCGCACAGAGATACGGCAGGGTGAGTAACAAAATATTTGAAAAGTAAAAACCTGTTAAAAAATTAGTGTACTGTATTGTATATATACCAGCAGTCACTGCCAATAATGAAAAAAGTATAGAAGGACAACGTGGGCGTGTGTAGTGTGCTGAAGAAATTTTGTTTCATGCTAGGCAACGTCTCTAACTCGACCCAAACAACTTAAGTGAAGGTATTCTAGTCATTATTGTTAATGGGGCTGGCCGTTCTCCCGTTTGTGTCAGGCAAATGCACTAGTGTGAAAGAAAGTACACTTAGATATATGCCCCTTCATAGTTAGCGCTTCCTCCTCCTACACACAGACTCAAAGACGTGCCCAAAATATTCCTACCACACAGTGTTAACGATATTAAGAAAGTTATTGCGACAATAACGTTATCTATTGCTATAAATACCTTTTTAAAAGAAAGAAAATATGATATGGCCCCCCTCTCACACCCATAATATCTTCATAGTAGTATGTGTTAGTACCGTATTAAAAAAGAGTCATCATCTAACAATTGTGTACCTTTTTCATGCTGCAGAGCATCGTCAATGACGGCGTCACCACAGTCACCACTGTCGAGGCAGGACGGCCCCTACAGTACCTGCAGCCTCTATTAAGTGTAAAAAATATTTAATTTATTTTTAATCCAAGCTACGTGGGATTGCAGCTGCAGTTAGAGCACTAGTGGTTAGGAACGGGATCTTCCAGCCCCAAACTATTCCCATGTAGCTACAACTGTTAATTAGAGTTGAATGTAAGGCCATTATTTAATGATTTTTGACAGCTGTTGCACCACAGAGGAGCCGTTCTCACCCTTCTCCACTCCAGCGAGAGAGGACCCCACCTGCCCCTCCAACACCACCAGCCCAACTTCCAGAGGTAGAAGGTTGGTAAAATAAAAAGTGTAATGGGTGGATCTTCTGTCTTCAAAATATGAGCTAAGGATATGTTTTATCTTTTGTAGCTCCAACCGACAGGGAGCAGTTTTCCCCTGGACCATGGGAAGACCACGCTGTATGGGTGTCCAGTAAGTACTACAAACCAAAAAAAAGGCTCAGTCAGTACAGATACATGTCACTGAATAACTTGTTCCAGTACATATACCAAATATATAATGACATGCAATTGATAACGTATTCTGATCCAGGTGCTGGTTAAAGTTTAGATTTTTTTTTAACTCGATCATACAAACTAAGTATATAACTGTTTTCACCCCTACAGACATCCCCACTGACTTCGAAGTGAAGGCAGCATTACGGCGCTGGAGGAACCAGGCTCCACGCTGCCTCCCAGCTCATTCGTTGCCTGCAGCTGGACCACCAAGAGCTGCAGGACATGATGGCCCGACGTCAGCAAATGCCGGCGTAACCTTTTTTTTTGTTCCTTTCTTTTGTTTCTTATATTATTTATTTGTTAAAAGGAAGTTTTTATTTATTACTAAAATATTCTTGTAAAACCTGTGTTTTGAGTGTTTTGTTAAACCTTTAACACCTTCCTGATCCTGACATAGTGTGAAGAAGTTTTTTTCCCACGGCCATTTTCCCGTATTAAAGGGGTATTCTCATCTTGGACAATGGGGGCATATCGCTAGGATATGCCCCCATTGTCCTATAGGTGCGGGTCCCGCCGCTGGGACCCGCACCTATATCGAGAACGGGGCCCCCGAAGTGAAGAAGTGCGCACCGCGCAAGCGCGGCCCGCTCTCCATTCACTTCTATGGGGCCGCCGCAAATAGCCGAGCGCTGGCTCGGCTATCTCCGTCGGCTCCATAGAAATGAATGGGAGCGCACTGCGCATGCACGGCCACTGCTCCCATTCATTTCTATGCCCCCATTGTCCAAGATGAGAATACCCCTTTAATGAACACAGCGGTGTCTGCCGGCCGAAGTATTACTAAATTACACACACTCCTGTTCACCGATTACAATTGACAGCCTGTGCATTCTACCTTAACATAGGCAGTGAAAATTATATTTGAGCTTTTCATGACTGCCCTGGCCAGTAGTAGTAGGGGACGGGGTATATCAGCATAGAGTGATTGGTAAAAATAAATACAACAAACCGCGGTGGAGTATAACAATGTCCGCTAATGTAACTTGTAACGGGAGGCAGAGGCAGTGTAAAAAATCATTATTATTATTTTTTTTTAATATATATTATATTTTTTGGAGGGGGGGGGAGTAAAGGCTAAGGCTCCAAAACAAACTTAACAATACTAAATAGAACTATTAGTAACAGGTACTCTCCTACTAAGCGTAGAAAACGGAGGCGGAGGTAGACAACAGTGTTTGGTTTTTAAAAGGGTTTTGGTTTGGAGAGTTCGGGTTTGCACAGCCAATGACATGACACTTTGGCAGTAACATTATGGGCCGGCTGACAGCAACAGTGGGAAGACACTCTATTCTGCCCTGCAAGGCCTGATCTAATCACCACCAGCATCAGCAAGAGGAGTATGAAATTCGTATGTAATCCAGCCTTTATTCATTTTTATAAAGGTATTTTTTGAACACTGCCCAGTGACAGTTTTGTCCTTTTGGATGTCACCACCACCCCCCAGCGGCGCTAAAAACCCTCTCTGACATGACACTTGAGGCTGGGCAGGAAAGAAGCCCTAGTGCATAGTGGGACAGTTCCGGCCACTGTTGTAATCTGCCTGCCCAGAAGTCCAGGGGGGTCTGAGAAGAGGCTTTGTGAGCCAGACTGCAGGTACGCCTGAACCTGCTCATTGAGGTGGATGATCTGGGCCTGCTTACTTGGCTGCAGCTGTTGGGAGACAGAGAAAAATTCCTGCATCATACTAATTAGGCTTAACTGGCTGCTGCTGGTTGTGGCAGAAGGTGTATGACTCGGCCGGACCTCCTTCTCAGACACGCTGGCAGCAGGCTGGGGCTGGCTGAAACCTGTGGCCAGGTTACTACATAGCTTCTCCCGCAATGATACTGATTTCTTTTCCCTTTCCTGGGGAGGAAAACAATCCCCCATGTTGTATTGATATCGCGGGTCCAGAAGCATCGCCAGCCAGTATTCGTCAGTCTGTCTTATGTTTAGGATACGCCTGTCAGTGCGTAAGCATGTGAGCATACAACTCGCCATCCTGCCCAGCGTTCCTGAGGAGCCACTTCTTTCCATCTCAACCTCTCTCTGACAAACTGCTGTGTCCCTGAAAGTCTCATCATCCTCATCCTCCAGATCCTCCAGCTGTGTCTCCTCCTCCTGGTCATCAACATCCTCATTAAAATCCTCCTCCCCCCCTCCACTCCTCTAACTGAAGCTCCTCATCCTCCTCCTGCTCCGCAAGGGAACTTTGGCGTTAGGGCTCCCCTACAGTGACAGCATGGCGGGCAGACAAATGGCCAGGATTTCCTTCCCCCATTGCCCCCTGCTGCATGAGCGTGAGTGTCTTTTCCAGCACAAATATTATTAAAATTACGTCGTTCACACCTCAGCTGTCCCGGCTTCTTCAAAGGGCCTTAGAATAGTGTAGGCATCTTGGACCAGCCTCCACTGCCAGAAATCAAAGCCGCACCTGCTCCCTATGGTGGAAGATATGATATGAAGGAGCGGGGGTAACTCGCTGCCCTGACGCTCCAGCAGGCGGACTGCCCGTGGAGGTGGAAGCAGATAGTTGTTGGGTGGTCTGCTGCAATCCTGGCTGGAAAACGCGTGGAGGTGCCAACAGCAATTGACCCGGTTGCTGGGGAGTTCCTGCCTCGCTGCCACTAAATACATTCAGCCAGTGGGCAGTAAAGGACATTAATTTCCCTGGCCATAAGCACTGCTCCAGGTGTCCACTGTGACGTGCACCGTGCTGCAGAGAGACAGCTGCAGGGAACGTCCAATATTGTCAGCCACGTGGGAGTAAAGGGCGGGGATAGCTTTGTTGGAGAAGTAATGCCGGCTAGGGACCCTGCCAGCGTGGCTGAGCGCAAAGCCATTATCTCCCTAAAAGATGGACAGTCAACCAGCTTGTACGGCAGAGACTGCACAGCCAGCAACTTTGTCAGGTGACCATTCAGTTTGCGCACTGTCGGATTACTTGTGGCGTAAAAACTGCTTCCTGGCCACGCACTCGGCAATGGACGGCTGCCGAATTTGAGGAGGTGGAGACATGCACGCACTGGGTGACGATGAGGTGGATGTACTAGTTACACCCCGGGATGTGGGCTGAGCTACGGCCCTTGGATGCGGCCTG
>ONZH01013540.1:0-12056 GCA_900303285.1 Rhinella marina
CAGTTCCACCAGAGCGTGGCGAGATACATATGAATGGCTGAAATGAATGCAAAGCTTCCACGACCTGTGCGCAGGTCAGTGAATGTTTTTAGAAATCTTTGCACCACTAGATTTAGGACACGTGCCATACAGGGAGCATGCGAGAATTGACCCAGGTTCAGCGCTGCCACTATATTTGTCCCATTGTCACTCACTACCTTGCCCACTTCCAGCTGCCGTGGAGTCAGTCAGAGTGCTATTTGCTGCTTCATGTAATGCAGCAAGCGCTGGCCTGCGTGGCTGCTACTGCCAAGACAAACTAAGTCTAACATTGCATGGCAGCGTTTCACCTGGCACATGTGATATGAAGGAGCGGGGGTGACGCTCCAGCAGGCGGACTGCCCGTGGAGGTGGAAGTGGATAGTTGTTGGGTGGTCTGCTGCAATCCTGGCTGGAAAGCACGTGGAGGTGCCAACTGCAATTGACCTGGTTGCTGGGGGGTTCCTGCTTCGCTGCCAGTAAATACATTCAGCCAGTAAGCAGTAAAGGACATGTATTGCCCCTGGCCGTAAGCACTGCTCCAGGTGTCCGCCGTGACGTGCACCGTGCTGCAGAGAGACAGCTGCAGGGAACGTCCAATATTGTCAGCCACATGGGAGTAAAGGGCGGGGATAGCTTTGTTGGAGAAGTAATGCCGGCTAGGGACCTGCCAGCTTGGCTGAGCGCAAGCCATTAGCTCCCTAAAAGCTGGGCAGTCAACCAGCTGGTATGGCAGAGACTGCACAGCCAGCAACTTTATCAGGTGACCATTCAGTTTGCGCACTGTCGGATTACTTGTGGCGTAAAACTGTTTCCTGGCCATGCACTCGGCAATGGACGGCTGCCGAATGAGAGGAGGTGAAGAAATGCACGCACTGGCCGACGATGAGGTGGATGTACTAATTACACCCCGGGATGCGGGCTGAACTATGGCCCTGGATGCGGCCTGCCTGACAGAAGGGACCCCGGGAGAAGTTACCAGCTTTTTAGTATTAATGGGCTGCTCTAGTATTAATGGACCGCTTTAAATGGTTCCACAGAGCAGTGGTCCCAACATTTGTGGCTTTTCCACGGCTCAATTACTGTTTACACACATTACACGTGGCCATACTGCTATCCCCCGGCAGAGTGGTAAAATACTTCCACACACCCGACATGTGCCCTCCACAGCTGGCCAAGCTTGTAGCCCTTGCACGCTTACACCCTGGTGCCGGCCCCATTATATTTGGGGTCTCGCTAGTTCACAGGGAAGCACTAGCCCTGGGCATAACTTGCCTCTGCCCTCTGTTGCTGCCACTACTAGTACCACCCTCCTCCTCTGAGCTCAAACCCTCCTCACCAGCCCGATCCGCTTCCCAGGTCCTCCGGTCTAACACATCAGATTCATCATCAGACTCCTCCACAACACATTTTTTGGAATGCAAATTAGGCTGTTCCCCACCAACTGACAATTCCGGGCAGTCCAAACTCTGACTTCCCGAGGTCCGGCCACCACCAGGCGCAGCTCCCCCGCTGCGCTCATAGAAATAAATGAGAGTGCACCATGCATGCACGGCCGCCGCTCCCATTCATTTCTATGTAGTCAACGGAAATAGGTGAGTGCTAGAAATGAATGGAGAGCGGCTGCGCATGCTCAGTGCGCTCTCCTTCACTTTGGGGGCTCCGTTCTCTATATAGGTGTAGGTCCCAGCGGTCTCCCATTGTATAAGATGAGAATACCCCTTTAAGGCCTTTCAAGCGTTAACCAATAAGCGCCTTCCCCACCAGCAAGGTAAAGTGCTTACTGGTTACTGCTGGGTGCCTATAACTGGGAGCAGAAGATGGTAATAACCAATGAGCGCTCTCCACTGCAGTGAAGAAAAGCGCTGATTTATGAATAGGAGGCAGGATGTAAGGAAATGTCTCCACGTTTCTGGTAAAAATGATTTTAACAAGTTCCTGCAGCATGGCCCCGAAATAGAAGATTCACAATTACATGCTCCCCGCCGCTCTGTTCCTCTGCGCCTCCCCCGCTGCCTCCATCTTCTGGTCCCTGCACTGTTTACACCTGGCAGTGCATGGCCATGGTCACTTGCACGGCTCCAGTCAATGACTGGCTTCAGAAGTGACATGCTGCTTGTGACCACATCACCGCTGAAGCCAGTCATTGGCTGGAGTGGTATATGACCATGTCCATGCACTGCCAGGTGTAAGCAACGGGGGCAGTGCGAAGGACCGGAGCAGTGGGGAGCAGGTAATTATAACTCTTTGGTTCCATGCTGCAGCACAATATTCGGGACAATTACTGGGAACAAGTGTTCATAGGAACGCTCATGTCTTAGATCTGGCCAGTATAAGCGTGCAGCTGATCAGTCAACAAACAAGGAATTGCTTGTTTGCTGGCTGATTTGCATATTTTATCAGGATGAAAAATTTACAATTACAGTGCCTTGCGAAAGTATTAGGCCACCTGGAACTTTTCAACCTTTTGCCACATTTCAGGCTTCAAACAAAAAGATATAACATTTTAAATTTTTGGTGAAGAATCAACAACAAGTGGGTCACAATTGTGAAGTGGAACGAAATTTATTGGATCATTTAAACTTTTTTTGTAATAATAAAACTGAAAAGTGGGGCGTGCAAAATTATTCGGCCCCCTTGCATTAATACTTTGTTGCACCACCTTTTGCTGCGATTACAGCTGCAAGTCGCTTGGGGAATGTCTCTATCAGTTTTGGATTAGTGATAATATGGTAGTGCATTTATTCCATCCATAGTAATAATATTAATTGGCCAACGTTTCGGTCATAACCTGACCTTGTTCACGGCCTGTCAATACAAGGATATAATACAAAATATAAGGTGAGTATATAATGAAAAGCAACAGTAAACGTCACAAAATAATCCATATCATGGATGTGCAGAGAATTAGGATCCCATTGTGGGGTATTGATGAGTCATATCTCTGGGACAAACCTCGACGAGAAAGGGAATGTATCTGAAAATAAGATATATGTGGAAATTAATGCAATGCTTAATAGAGTCATAGCGTACTGTGGACTATCATATGTTTTAGTACAAAATTGAGATGACCGCGTAAGCGTGCAGCTGTCTACAATATGGCAGGTATATACATTGGTGGTCAGTATCATATATGTGTCTGACGGTTGGTATAAGTATCTTAACCGCAATAGTACAGGACATCGCCAGGGTCAGGTAGACACGAGTTAACAGTATTTAGTACGATGGAGAACAGCAAAACAGATCATACCTGTATATGATGAAGAGAAGGAGTATGGGGATAGTCACCATTTGATCCAAGGTGCACCGACCACGGAGACCTATAGTGTGTTAAATAGTTGGAGTTCGCGCGCATATCGGGAAGGCGCGATGTCCCTGGTCATGATCTGCGCATGCGTTGCCTTAGTTACTGGCAAGCGCATGCGTATAGTGTATCCAGAGGCTCAAACTACTAGGGGCGGAAGTCTATGCAGGTCTAGGTAGCGCAGAATCGTCAGCCGCAGCCGGCGTCTGCGCTGTCAAGGATACTGGTGAGCGCATGCGCTGAGTACAAGAGGAGGTCAAGCGTACTGTGGACAATTGTCGACAATGGAAGAACACATAGTGATTATGTTGTAGCGCAGATAGTGTTGAAGGATAAGTGAGGTGTGAAACATAAGATAAGGTTGCATATGTTGTACATGTAAAAGGCATAAATTTATAGGCATATATATAGTACATTGAAAGAATAATGGTTATTAGAAGGTACTCTTAATACTAGATTATATTAGTATGTGTGGGTCTTAACACTAATATCTATATACTACCTGCTGATGAGTGGTTCATTTTGTCTGTAAAGAAGAAAATAATATCATTAGTGGTCATATACAGCATACATAATGAAGGAAAATTAGTTAATTAGAGAGTCCTCATCAATGGATGCAGAAATCAAAGTCCCTGTTCAATCCCCGTGGTGCCAAGGTTCCTAGTTCAAAAATCCAGAAGGATTCGCGTTCCTTAAGCCGAGCTGTTCTGTTGCCGCCTCTCCGGGCAGGAGGAATTTGTTCCAAGATTTGGAATTTAAGCTGACTAATCTGGTGGTTGGCCAAATGAAAGTGGTGTGGGACAGGGAGTTCGGTTCTTTTGCATCGTATATCGGATTTGTGCTTGCAAATGCGGTCTCGCACACACTGGGTGGTCTCCCCAACGTATGCGAGACCGCACGGGCAGCGTATGAGATAGACCACATAAGATGATGAGCAAGTGAAAAAGGCTTTTGCATAATATATTTTTCCAGAATGGGGGTGTACTATCCTGTTGCCCTTGATGACATTAGAGCACTGTGTACAGTTGAGACAGGGATATGTCCCCATCCTTTGGGGAGCTATTGTTGTTTGTCTAAGGGAAGGCCGTAGCGAACCAATGTCCGCCTTAACCAACTGGTCTCTTAGATTACGTGTTCTCTTGTAACACATCTGTATGGGTTTTGTGAATTCTTGAATCGTAGGGTATGACTGTTGTAGAATGGGCCAATGTTTCTGAATAATGGAGCGGATTTTAGGAATGAATGGATGGTATGTCATGACTAAGGGTATCCGAGGACAAGTATTATCTGTTTTTTCTTTTAAAGAGGATGTAGGTTTGGAAAGTAAAAGGTTACGTTCTCTTTTGAGAAGAGTGGTTGGATAGCCCCTCTTATGAAATTTGTCAGACATTTCATTGAGACGTGTAAAACGGAGTTCAGGATCTTTGACTATTCTTGTGACCAGGTGGAATTGTGAGCGGGGCAGTGAGTCTTTTGTATTTCTGGGATGACAACTAGAATATAGTAGGAGAGTGTTCCTGTCAGTTGGTTTGTTGTATAAGTCTGTAGTTAACCTGCCTGTTGGTGTTTTAATAACTGTAGTGTCCAGGCCTTTTACATGTACAACATATGCAACCTTATCTTATGTTTCACACCTCACTTATCCTTCAACACTATCTGCGCTACAACATAATCACTATGTGTTCTTCCATTGTCGACAATTGTCCACAGTACGCTTGACCTCCTCTTGTACTCAGCGCATGCGCTCACCAGTATCCTTGACAGCGCAGACGCCGGCTGCGGCTGACGATTCTGCGCTCCCTAGACCTGCATAGACTTCCGCCCCTAGTAGTTTGAGCCTCTGGATACACTATACGCATGCGCTTGCCAGTAACTAAGGCAACGCATGCGCAGATCATGACCAGGGACATCGCGCCTTCCCGATATGCGCGCGAACTCCAACTATTTAACACACTATAGGTCTCCGTGGTCGGTGCACCTTGAATCAAATGGTGACTATCCCCCATACTCCTTCTCTTCATCATATACAGGTATGATCTGTTTTGCTGTTCTCCATCGTACTAAATACTGTTAACTCGTGTCTACCTGACCCTGGCGATGTCCTGTACTATTGCGGTTAAGATACTTATACCAACCGTCAGACACATATATGATACTGACCACCAATGTATATACCTGCCATATTGTAGACAGCTGCACGCTTACGCGGTCATCTCAATTTTGTACTAAAACATATGATAGTCCACAGTACGCTATGACTCTATTAAGCATTGCATTAATTTCCACATATATCTTATTTTCAGATACATTCCCTTTCTCGTCGAGGTTTGTCCCAGAGATATGACTCATCAATACCCCACAATGGGATCCTAATTCTCTGCACATCCATGATATGGATTATTTTGTGACGTTTACTGTTGCTTTTCATTATATACTCACCTTATATTTTGTATTATATCCTTGTATTGACAGGCCGTGAACAAGGTCAGGTTATGACCGAAACGTTGGCCAATTAATATTATTACTATGGATGGAATAAATGCACTACCATATTATCACTAATCCTTGAGTGCCGTGGTTTTTTCTTAAAATTGTACAAGTGTTGTACCACAGAGCACCAGAACCGACAGAAGGAGTGCCGACCAACTACCCTCAGATTATCTATCAGTTTTGCACATCTAGAGACTGAAATTCTTGCCCATTCTTCCTTGCAAAACAGCTCGAGCTCTTTGAGGTTGGATGGAGAGCGTTTGTGAACAGCAGTTTTCAGCTCTTTCCACATATTCTCAATTGGATTCAGGTCTGGACTTTGACTTGGCCATTCTAAGACCTGGATACGTTTATTTTTGAACCATTCCATTGTAGATTTTACTTTATGTTTGGGATCATTGTCTTGTTGGAAGATAAATCACCGTTCTAGTCTCAGGTCTTTTGCAGACTCCAACAGGTTTTCATCCAGAATGGTCCTGTATTTGGCTCCATCCATCTTCACATAAATTTTAACCATCTTCCCTGTCCCTGTTGATGAAAAGCAGGCCCAAACCATGATGCTGCCACCACCATGTTTGACGGTGGGGATGCTGTGTTCAGGGTGATGAGCTATGTTGCTTTTACGCCAAACATATCGTTTTGCATTGTTTCCAAAAAGTTCGATTTTGGTTTCATCTGACCAGAGCACCTTCTTCCACATGTTTGGTGTGTCTCCCGGGTGACTTGTGGCAAACTGTAAACGAGACTTTTTATGGATATCTTTGAGAAATGGCTTTCTTCTTGCCACTCTTCCATAAAGGCCAGATTTGTGAAGTGTTCAACTGATTGTTGTCCTATGGAAAGACTTTCCCACCTCAGCTGTAGATCTCTGCAGTTCATTCAGAGTGATCATGGGCCTCTTGGCTGTATCTCTGATCAGTCTTCCCCTTGTTTGAGATGAAAATTTAGAGGGACGGCCGGGTCTTGGTAGATTTGCAGTTGTCTGATACTCCTTCCATTTCAATATGATTGCTTGCACAGTGCTCTTTGGGATGTTTAAAGCTTGGGAAATCTTTTGGTATCCAAATCCGGTTTTAAACTTCTCCACAATAGTATCACGGACCTGCCTGGTGTGTTCCTTGGTCTTCATGATACTCTCTGTGCTTTAAACAGAACCCTGAGACTATCACAGAGCAGGTGCATTTATACGGAGACTTGATTACACACAGGTGGATTCTATTTATCTTCATCAGTCATTTAGGACAACATTGGATCATTCAGAGATCCTCAATGAACTTCTGGAGTGAGTTTTCTGAACTGAAAGTAAATGGGCCGAATAATTTTGCACGCCCCACTTTTCAGTTTTATTATTACAAGAAAAGTTTAAATGATCCAATAAATTTCGTTCCACTTCACAATTGTGACCCACTTGTTGATTCTTCACCAAAATTTAAAATGTTATATCTTTTTGTTTGAAGCCTGAAATGTGGCAAAAGGTTGAAAAGTTCCAGGGGGCCAAATACTTTCGCAAGGCACTATATCTGCAGCACATCTCCCTATATGATCAGGGATGGGCTACCAATAATCAATAGAACAAAATGAAGGTGGAATGACTGTGATAGCGATCATTCCTCCCCAGTCACTTTGCACTGGCCGATGAGCAAAATATAAAAAAGGAAAAATAGAAAAAGAAAAAGGTTTTTTCCCCTGCAAAATATGTAATAATTGTCAACTAATAAATCAAAAGGGCCCCATTGTAGAAATCAAAAACGGCTCAGATACATATAAGAATTATCTTGTAATAGTTTTAGTAAGGGAGTCATTTACTATATCAAATGCCCCTGCAATAAGATATATGTGGGCAGGACAAAAAGATTGAAAATAAGAATAGGGGAACATATGAAAAACATTAAGAAAAAAATTTGAGGGCCATCCCCTATCACGCCATTTTGCAGAATATCATGAAGGAAAAGTGAAAGGCCTATTTTTTGCAGGCATAGAAAAAATAAATCCGGATACCAGAGGTGGGGATTTCATTAAACAAATGTCCAGTTGTGAAAGCAAATGGATATATAAACTGAACAGCTTGGCACCTATAGGTCTACATCAGGAAATTGAACTATTTGCGTTCTAATAAAAAACAGTACATAACAGTAAAAAACAGAAAAAAAGCAATATGAATAATGAAACAACAAGTGAGGCATGATAAGGCGAATGAGGTATTTATATTCACATTTATAATCACGTAACGTTGTGCATACAATTAAAATGATAAAAATGATAAAACTGATCAACGGACATATATGAAGAAGTAGTAAGTAGTACCCATGAGGAAGGAATACGAGTATACTGAAACACGTTGGTGACTTCTTGATCCTCACAGGCACCCGTACTACAGCGTATGATGTCACACTGAAGCTCGTTACCACAGGAACGATTGCCGGCGTCCCCACGCTTGTGCGAGCTACCGGCCGGAGCATCTCGCACGTGGTGGATGAAAGAACCTGTAAGGAGGAAGATCGCACTCTGATTAGGACTGAATTTACCTCTCTTCTCTTATTCTATATTTACAAGGACAACAATAACAGGTACCTACTGAATGTGAATTGAGATAGTTCTGGCATTTAGTGTTCTATTATCAGCGCGGGTATTATTACGTTTTCTTCTAAAAGACACACTATATCTAGTGAATTCGGGCAGGTTCACTAACAATACCCAGCAGCGTTTCCCCTAATCACAGGGGATTACTGACACTATTAGGAGCGGCAGCGCAGGGGCATACTTTTAGATTAATAATAAAACATATTAAGGAGGGAAAGCCCCACTTTTTGAAAATGCAAGATACCATAGAGATCATTATCCTAGCCTGTTTCCCCCTTCATATTAACCTGCTGATAATTGCCACACAGGTTTTTAACTGGGCTATTTCCACATAATAAATCACCTATGACAATATTACCATCTCTCATCCACATCTTCTTATCACTCTAATGCTAAGCAGTGCTTGGGTGGTGTAATTGACGGTAGTTCCATGGGATATTTCAATGGGATATTTAAATAATTACAACTGTCTTCAGCCTTCATTTTCACAATTTTCCTTTAGATTTACATTCTTATTAGTGATGAGCGAACATGTTTGGTCGAATACACTATTCGGCCGAACATGGCGGCGCTCGTGACCACGCGGTGTTCTGCCGAACACTGCGTGTGCTCATGCGCCATGCTCGAGTCTCCTCCCCGCACGCTAATTAGCCAATTAGCGTGCGGGAAAGTGCTGGCATTCACTGTAATGCCAGTAGCCATGTTAGCTACTGGCATTACAATGATTGGCTGGCCGGGAACGCATCATCGGGTGCTATGTGACCGGATCATACCGAGCAGGGAGAGCTGCTGCAAGCAGGGACAGACAGAGTAGGGACAGAAGAACGCTAGGCAAGGATAGAATTTCTGTTTCAAAGACCCAAAAGCCCTTTTAAGGGCTATTATATCTTGCTGGCAAACTTTTAATTTTATTTTGGGGGTGTTAAAAATAGCGCTAGGTGGCCTGCCATTAACACCACCTGGGAAGCTGCTGCATGCTGTATGATACTCTCTGTATACTATATACCTGACATCCTCTGCTAGAACCGTTCTGTAGTCTATATACCTGACATCCGTTGCTATTTTTTCTGCCGTTAATTAAGGCCGCAGTTCCTCAGCTGCGTCTGCTATATAACATTTGCGCAAGGAGGGACCTATACTGTAGGGATAGGATTTGGCTAGGTAGGTCTAGTGTTTCTGTTGAAAAGACACAAAAGTCCATTGTTATATCTGGCTGCATTTTTTTTTCTTTGGGGGCAAAAAGAACGCAAGTGTGCCTGACGCTAATATCAAGTGCATTAGAACCGTTCTGTAGTCTATATACCTGACATCCGTTGCTACTTGCTAACGCAAGTGTGCCTGACGCTAATACCACGTGCACAGAGTGTGCATTAGAACCTTTCTGCAGTCTATATACCTGACATCCGTTGCTATTTTTTCTATCGTTAATTTAAGGCCGCAGTTCCTCAGCTGCGTCTGCTGTAAAACATTTATGCAAGGAGGGAATTATACTGTAGGTATAGGATTTGACTAGGTAGGGCTAGTGTTTCTGTTCAAAAGATACAAAAGTCCATTGTTATATCTGGCCGTATTTTATTTTTCTTTTGGGGCAAAAAGAATGCAAGTGTGCCTGACGCTAATACCACGTGCACAGAGTGTGCATTAGAACTGTTCTGTAGTCTATATACCTGACATCCGTTGCTATTTTTTCTACCGTTAATTAAGGCCGCAGTTCCTCAGCTGCGTCTGCTGTATGACGTTTGCGCATTCAAAATATTTGACTTTGGGTGAAATTTTTCTTATACACTTAATATAAAACTGCAGTACTGTACTTTTGACAAAGTTGCATATATACTGTTTAATATGCGCATGGCGAGCACTAAGGGATGGGGGCGTGCTGCTGATGGTGAACGCAGAGTCGATGGCTCTGGGCTCGGTGAAACTGTGCCTGCTGGCAGAGCCCAAGAAGCAAAGTCATCCAAAACTCCTAGCTTCATGTCACAGTTTGCAGGGCGGCGCAAGATACAACACTTGTCGCCTCACCAGAGCACCACCCCCTCTTCCACAAAGTCCAGTCTCAGTAGCCAAGAGTCTGGGCAACCGCATCCTCACCCTGGTCCTCCTTCCTCCCACCATGCAGAGTCTGGGCAAAGAACTAATCCCACATTCGGATATTCCGAGATTTTTTCATCACCGTTCCTTGGCTAGGGCCTCTCGCCAAGACCGCTTGAAGTGGGACATGAGAAGATATTGTGCCCTGATTCCCAACCTATTGAGCAAACACAGTCTGAAGAAGATGACGGCAAGTAGTGTCTCACGAGATGTATGATGATGATGAGACACAGTTGCCAATAAGTCAAGGGCAACTAGTGTCTCAAGAGGTTGATGATGAGGATGAGACGCAGTTAAGTCAGATTCTTGTTAGCTCACCATGTCACGTTTTTTTTAGGAAAGTGCTGACAATAAATGGATTGTAATTTGTAAACCTGTGCCGTACCAAAATGAGCAGGGGCGTAAACACCAGCAACCTGACCACCACCAGCATGATCCGCCACATGTCATCAAAGCACCCTAAAAGGTGGGCCAAATGCCTGGGTCCATGATCTGTGTCTGCAGGTCACACCACTGCCTCCTCTTCCCCTCTGTTACCTGCTGTCCAAAACGCAGGCCCAGATGCCTCCCGCCCTGCACCTGGACCGTCGCATGAACCATAATCCAGCACGTCCACTTCAGTGTCCCAGTGCAGCATTCAAATGTCCTTACCTCAGGCATTTGAACGCAAGTGCAAATACCCTGCCACCAACCCACAGGCCATAGCTCTAAACGCACAACTTTCTAAATTGCTGGCCCTGGAAATGTTGCCATTTAGGCTGGTGGACACCGAGACTTTTCGCAGTCTGATGGCGGCGGCTGTCCCTCGTTACGCAGTCCCCAGCCGCCACTATTTTTCTCGGTGTGCCGTCCCCGCCTTACACCAGCATGTGTCCAGAAACATAACCCGTGCCCTGACCAACGCAGTTACTGGCAAGGTCCACTTAACAACTGACACATGGACAAGCACTTCTGGCCAGGGACACTACATTTCCCTGACGGCACACTGGGTGAATGTTGTGGAGGCTGGGAGAAAGTCGTACCCTGGGATGGCACAGGTGCTACCCACCCCCAGGATTGCGGGTCCTACTTCAATCCGGATTTCCGCCACCACCTACAGTAGCGGCTGCAACCCCTCCTTCTCTTCCTCCACCTCCTCCTCCGCTTCCCATGCAGAATTGCCATCTTGCAGCACCAGTCAGACTTCTGTCAGTAGCTGGAAGCAGTGTAGCACAGCAGTCGGGAAGCGGCAACAGGCCGTACTGAAGCTTATTCTCCTAGGTGACAAACAGCACACCATCGCAGAGCTGTGGCAGTGTCACGCTCTGGTGTGGAGGGAATAGCCACACCGAGCGTACGAGGGAAGGGAACAGACAAAAACCAGGGAAACGGTCACCTCCTGCAGGGAACCCTGAAACTAGGCCCTGTCTGACTACCAGTATGAACAAGCCTGGGTTGTAGGAAAGGCAGAAAGTATAAACCGCAAGGGTTACTGGGAGAGGAAGGGGTAAATAGGAGAAAGATAATTACCACAGCGGCAACAGCTGAGGGGAAGGGGTGTGGTAAACAGCAACCAAGGGAAAAGCATGTCAAA
>ONZH01013541.1:0-41042 GCA_900303285.1 Rhinella marina
TTGTACATAGGAGCAGTATTATAGTAGTTTATATTCTGTACATAGGAGCAGTATTATAGTAGTTATATTCTTGTACATAGAGCAGTATTATAGTAGTTATTTCTTGTACATAGGAGCAGTAATTATAGTAGTTATATCTTGTACATATATTATAGTAGTTATATTCTTGTACATAGGAGCAGTATATAGTAGTTATATTTTGGACATAGGAGCAGTATTATAGTAGTTTATATTCTTGTACATAGGAGGCAGTATTATAGTAGTTATATTCTTGTACATAGGAGCAGTATTATAGTAGTTATATTCTTGTACAAGGAGCAGTGATTATAGTGTTTATTATATAGAGGCAGTATTATAGTAGTTATATTCTTGTAGGCATAGGAGCAGTATTATAGTAGTTATATTCTTGTACATAGGAGCAGTTGTTGTATTATATTCTGTACATAGGAGCAGTATATAATGTACATAGGCAGTATGTTAGTTATATTCTTGTACATAGAAAGCAGTATTATAGTTGTTATATTTTGTACATAGGAGGCAGTATTATAGTAGTTATATTCTTGTACATAGGAGCAGTATTATAGGTACTAGGCGCAGTATTATAGTAGTTATATTCTTGTACATAGGAGCAGTATTATAGTAGTTATTATTCTTGTACATAGGAGGCAGTATTATAGTAGTTATATTCTTTGTACATAGGAGCAGTATTATAGTAGTTATATTCTTGTACATAGGAGGCAGTATTATAGTTGTTATATTCTTGTACATAGGAGGCAGTATTATAGTAGTTATATTCTTGTACATAGGGGCGGTATTATAGTAGTTATATTCTTGTACATAGGAGCAGTATTATAGTAGTATATAATATTCTTGTACATAGGAGGCAGTATATAGTAGTTATATTGTTGTACATGGAGCAGTTTATAGTAGCTATATTATTGTACATAGGAGAGTATTATAGTAGTTATATTCTTGTACATAGGAGCAGTATTCAGTAGTTATATTCTTGTACATAGGGCAGTATTATAGTAGTTATAATCTTACATAGGAGCAGTATTATAGTAGTTATATTCTGTACATAGGAATATTATAGTTAAAGTATATTATTTTGTAGCATATTATAGTAGTTATTGGTACATAGGAGTACTTGTACATAGGATGCTATTATAGTAGTTATATTCTTGTACATAGGAGCAGTATTATAGTAGTTATATTCTTGTACATAGGAGCAGTATTATAGTAGTTATATTCTTGTACATAGGAGCAGTATTATAGTAGTTATATTCTTATACATAGGACACAGGAGCCAGATTTGTAAATATAGTTATTTTAGTTCACAAAATATTCTATCATTTGAAACACAGGGCTCCAGAACTTTCTGCTTGGTTTTACAACATATTGTAAGGATTCACTACATTGCATATAACATTTTGCTGTTCTCGGATGCTCTAGATCAGTTTGACAATTTGTTATATAGAAATAAGCTTTTTCTTACTTATTTATGAATTTCATCCCTTTCCCTCAAATTCAGCACAGAGAAGGGACTGTACTCAGCAAAGTGCAGAAACATGTTTAGTGTCTGCAGATTGTTAGCATTTAATGCATCAGCGATTTGCAGCTATTTATCTGAACTCCTTGTGTTACCGCATTCGATATACACATCACACGTTCTGTCCTTTTAATATTTCTGCTGCCGGGCGACCTGCAAACCATGACCTGCCAGGAACACACCAGCTGCTGAGGTTTTTATTATCATGGTTTGCAGCTTGAAATGGACATTTCTGTAGATGTAATGTTTAATATGAAAATACAAAGAACATTCAAGCAGTGCTTTCTAATGGAAGGTGGTGGATATACATCCGATATGACAGGTGGAATGACATAATATGGCGACATATACGACAACAGTGGAGGACAGGGGTAAACGGGGTAGACACGGTGGAGAAAATAAGTACAACTGATGGGACACATGTCAAACTCAATGTCAATGTGGAATCTTATGCATTAGGAGAAGAAATAAAAAAGAATTATATGTGAAGAGAAAAAATGTGAAATCAAAGGATTTAACTCTAAAAGCCTGATGGAAAGTGGTTGGTGACGCAGGTTTTATTTCCCCTTCACAACACACTTTGTACACAGGAGTCCGCATTATTGTGGTTGTATTCTTGTACATAGGTGTCAATATCATAGTAGTTATATTCTTGTACATAGGAGGCAGTATTATAGTAGTTATATTCTTATGTATAGGAGCAGTATTATAGTAGTTATATTCTTCTACATAGGAGCTGTATTATAATAGTTATATTCTTGTACATAGGAGCAGTATAGTTATAGTCTTTATAGGAGCAGTTCTTGTATATATTAGTAGTTAGCAGTATTATAGTAGTTATATTCTTATACATAGGAGCAGTATTATAGTAGTTATATTCATGTACATAGGAGCAGTATTATAGTAGTTATATTCTTATACATAGGAGCAGTATTATAGTAGTTATATTCTTGTACATAGGAGCAGTATTATAGTAGTTATATTCTTGTATATAGGAGCAGTATTATAGTAGTTATATTCTTGTACATAGAGTATTAGTAGTTATATTCTTGTACATAGGACACAGTATTATAGTATGTATATTCTTGTACATAGGAGGCAGTATTATAGTAGTTATATTCTTGTACATAGGAGCAGTATTATAGTAGTTATATTCTTGTACATAGGAGCAGTATTATAGTAGTTATAATTCTTATACATCAGGAGGCAGTATTATAGTAGTTATATTCTTGTACATAGAAGCAGTATTATAGTAGTTATATTCTTGTACATAGAGGCAGTTTATAGTAGTTATATTTCTGTACAAAGGAGCAGTATTACAGTAGTTATATTCTTGTACATAGGGGGCAGTATTATAGTAGTTATATTCTTGTACATAGGAGCAGTATTATAGTAGTTATATTCTTGTACATAGGAGCAGTATTATAGTAGTTATATTCTTGTACATAGGAACAGTATTATAGTAATTATAGTCTTGTAAATAGGAGGCAGTGTTATAGTAGTTATATTCTTGTACATAGGGGCAGTATTGTAGTAGTTATATTCTTGTACATAGGAGCAGTATTATAGCAGTTATATTCTTGTACATAGGAGGCAGTATTATAGTAGTTATATTCTTGTACATATGAGCAGTATTATAGTAGTTATATTCTTGTACATAGGAGCAGCATTATAGTAGTTATATTCTTGTACATAGGAACAGTATTATAGTAGTTATATTCTTGTACATAGGAACAGTATTATAGTAGTTATATTCTTGTACATAGGAGCAGCATTATAGTAGTTCTATTCTTGTACATAGGAGGCAGTATTATAGTAGTTATAATCTTGTACATAGGAGCAGTATTATAGTAATTATATTTTTGTAAATATGAGGCAGTGTTATAGTAGTTATCTTCTTGTACATAGGAGCAGTATTATAGTAGTTATATTCTTGTACATAGGAGCAGCATTATAGTAGTTATATTCTTGTACATAGGAGCAGTATCATAGTAGTTATATTCCTGTACATAGGAGCAGTATTATAGTAGTTATATTCTTGTATATAGGGGTAGTATTATAGTAATTATATTCTAGTTCATAGGAGCAGTATTATAGTAGTTATATTCTTGTACATAGGAGCAGTATTATAGTAGTTATATTCTTGTACATAGGAGCAGTGTTATAGTAGTTATATTCCTGTACATAGGAGCAGTATTATAGTAGTTATATTCTTGTATATAGGGGTAGTATTATAGTAATTATATTCTAGTTCATAGGAGCAGTATTACAGTAGTTATATTCTTGTACATAGGAGCAGTATTATAGTAGTTATAGTCTTGTACATAGGAGGCAGCTTTATAGTAGTTATATTCTTGTACATAGGAGCAGTATTATAGTAGTTATAGTCTTGTACATAGGAGCAGTATTATAGTAGTTATATTTTTGTATATTGGAGCAGTATTATAATAGTTATATTCTTGTACATAGGAGGCATGTATTATATTTGTATAGGGCAGTGTTAGTAGTTATATTCTTGTACATAGGAGGCAGTATTATAGTAGTTATATTCTTGTACATAGGAGCAGTATTATAGTAGTTATATTCTTGTACATAGGAGCAGTATTATAGTAGTTATATTCTTGTACATAAGAGCATTATAGTATTTATATTCTTGTACATAGGAGCAGTATTATAGTAGTTATAATCTTGTACATAGGAGGCAGTATTATAGTAATTATAGTCTTGTAAATAGGAGGCAGTGTTATAGTAGTTATATTCTTGTACATAGGGGCAGTATTGTAGTAGTTATATTCTTGTACATAGGAGCAGTATTATAGCAGTTATATTCTTGTACATAGGAGGCAGTGTTATAGTAGTTATATTCTGGTACATAGGAGCAGTATTATAGTAGTTATATTCTTGTACATAGAAGCAGTATTATAGTAGTTAACTTCTTGCACATAGGAGCAGTATTAAAGAAGGTAAATTCTTGTACATAGGAGGCAGTATTATAGTTGTTATATTCTTGTACATAGGAGCAGTATTAAAGAAGGTAAATTCTTGTACATAGGAGGCAGTATTATAGTTGTTATATTCTTGTACATAGGAGGCAGTATTATTGTAGTTATATTCTTGTACATAGGAGCAGTATTATAGTAGTTATATTCTTGTACATAGGAGGCAGTATTATTGTAGTCATATTCTTGTACTTAGGAGCAGTATTATAGTAGTTATATTCTTGTACATAGGAGGCAGTATTATTGTAGTTATATTCTTGTACATAGGAGGCAGTATTATAGTAGTTAAATTCTTGTACATAGGAGCTGTATTAGAGTAGTTATATTCTTGTACACAGGAGCAGTATTATAGTAGGTATATTCTTTTACATAGGAGCAGTATTATAGCAGTTATATACTTGTACTTAGGACCAGTATTATAGTAGTAATATTCTTGTACATAGGAGCAGTATTATAGTAGTTATATTCTTGTACATAGGAGCAGTATTATAGCAGTTATATTCTTCTACATAGGAGCAGTGTTATAGTAGTTATAGTCTTGTACATAAGAGGCAGTATTATAGTAGTTATATTTTTGTACATAGAAGGCAGTATTATAGTAGTTATATTCTTGTACATAGGAGCAGTATTATAGCAGTTATATTCTTCTACATAGGAGCAGTATTATAGCAGTGATATCCTTGTACATAAGCGGCAGTATTAAAGTAGTTAAATTCTTGTACATAGGAGCAGTATTATAGTAGTTATATTGTTGTACATAGGAGCAGTATAATAATAGTTATATTCTTGCACATAGAAGCAGTGTTATAGTAGTTATAGTCGTTTGCATAGGAGGAAGTATTATAGTAGTTATATTCTTGAACATAGGAGCAGTATTATAGTAGTTATATTCTTATACATAGGAGGCAGTATTATAGTAGTTATATTCTTGAACATAGGAGCAGTATTATAGTAGTTATATTTTTATACATAGGAGGCAGTATTATAGTAGTTATATTCTTGTATATAGGAGCAATATTATAGCAATTATATTCTTGTACAGAGGAGCAGTATTATAGTAGTTATATTCTTGTACATAGGAGGAGTATTATAGTAGTTATACTCATGTACATAGGAGCAGTATTATAGTAGTTATATTCTTGTACATAGGAGCAGTATTATAGTAGTTATAATCTTGTACATAGGAGCAGTATTATAGTAGTTATATTCTTGTACATAGGAGCAGTATTATAGTAGTTTTATTCTTGTACATAGGAAGCAGTATTATAGTAGTTATATTCTTGTACATAGGAGGCAGTATTATAGTAGTTATATTCTTGTACATAGGAGCAGAATTATAGCAGTTATATTCTTATACATTTGAGGCAGTACTATAGCAATTATTTTCTTGTATAGAGGAGCAGTATTATAGTAGTTATATTGTTGTACATAGGAGGCAGTATTATATTAGTTATATTCTTGTACATATGGAACAGCATTAAATTAATTATATTATTGAATACAGAGGGAACTTATTATAATATAAGGATTATGAAATATATGTTTTTTTTCTGGAGTATGTTTTGTTTTCTATCATCTGATTGGAGAATTATTTACGAAGTAATGTTGTTAACATCAATTGTAAATGGAACATAAAATTATGTTTGGGCTTTGTAGCATCAAATTTGCAGTTTTCCCCACTGCATGGTTGCTGGCCACAACACGTAAATCAGTATTGCAATGTCTCCATGCAGGGTCATTTACAGATATTGATCCATCCTGCATAGGTTACATTTGCTGAAACAGAAATCCTCCAACATCCTTTGCAAAATGTAAACATAGATGCTGATCTGCGTTGAGGCAGTTTACTGTAGGGCATCTTTGAAGTCTACTATATATCGCCTCCTTCCCTCTTGTTTTGATCGCGCTGCTGAAGTAATCGAGTGAAATAAGAAGCCCGAAAAGCAAAACAAAATGAAAAATCTTTACTGTCCCTAAAGATGCTGTATGACATTGAGCTGAACCCTAAAGACGCGTCACTTTCTGTTCAGAGACTGTGTGAGCTGCATGATGACATTACATTGTAATCATGATATGCTGATTTTATCAACACGTATGGAGAGATGTAATATACCTCACATTCATCTATCGAGAGGACAGAAATTACTTGACAACACTTTCTGTTCTGACAACAAAAAGGGTTGTCATAGGGCCACCTACAAAAGTAAAAGGACTTATTTACTGTAGTGGCAGATGATGTGGCTCTTATGGGGCCCTTAAACCGGATGGTGAGGACCTATGCAGAAGAGGGATCTTCATTGTTATCCAACAGGCGAGGGGAATTTCCCCAAGGGTCATGCAAATTGGTATGAGGTGGGATGCCAATATCAGTTTGTCTGTCTGAGTTGGCAAACCCCAGCACCATCCTGAGGAGCCCTGTTTAGTCTTTGCTGTGAAACCTCTGTATATGGCACTGAGCCTATGGTCACGGTCTTATAACTTGAATGGTCCAATGATTGTAACTGAGAAGGCGCCATGACACTCCTACAAGAGAGTTACAGATTCCCATTCCACAGTAATATAATTACATATTAAAATCCTAATCACATGCAACCAACACTAGAGGGAGCTAATAGTATTGCATTCAATAGAAGCTGTAAAAATCTATGTGCAAGGAGCTCCCCCTAGTGGTGGCACAGCCAAACATTATGACTGTGTGAAAGTAGTATAAAGGCATAGTGAAAGTTGCATAGGCTGTGTGTTTAGTAGATACGCCAGTGTTTAGTGCCTGTATAATGTGCACTATGACGGAGGCTCAACGCTTCCTTGTGGGGAGTAACACCCTATGAATTCTATAAACCATATACTTTGATTACCCCCTTAACCTTTACTACAAACATATTACACATTATAAATGAAATGTTTGACCCTATAAATTGTGACCATAGCTAAAAAAATGTTCTGGTTGTATAAATACCAGCAGTGAGCTTTATATTTTTCAGTAATGATGGACATAACTCCACCCCTGTGGAGTAAGTTATACATTCTCAAAGGTGTCCTGAAAAAGATACATCATGCTTATACTGTGTGAAGTATATCTTAGCTACATTTTCATCAGAACTTCTTTTTGAAACAGGTTCTAGTAAGCTCAGGCTGGAGGAAGGCTCAAACCTTCTCAAAGATAACTGATAGTCTCGATAATGTATGCAACCTATCCCAATCTTCTGTAGAACCTATTTTGAAAGAAGAAGGAGGAGCTTCATATCAGGCAGTAGTGATAGATATAATTCCACCTCTGATGAAGAAGTTATGGCTGGAGGAAGGCTGAAATATTCTGTAAAATATTCTGCACTAGCTGAGTAGTGCTAATTTTGTGTACAGCATATCTAAAGTTTCCGCAAAACCTCCTTCAGAAGGGGAAGTTGGAGCTTCATGTCAACCAGTAGTAATGGGCATTAATCTGCCCCTGAGGAGTAAGCTCTGGCTGGAAGAAAGCTCAAATCTTCTCAAAGATGGTAAATGCATTTATAATGTATGCAACATAACTAAATCTGCTGTAAAATCTCATTGAGGAGAAGGACAAGCTTCATGTCAGTCAGTAATGATAGACATGAATCCACCCCTGAGGAGGAAGCCATGGCTGGAGGAAGACTGAAACTTTCTAAAAAATGCGCGGAAACAGCTGAGAAGTGCTTATTCTGTGTACAACATATCTAATTCTTCTGCAGAACCTCATTTAGAAGGGAAAAGCTTCATGTTCACCAGTACTGACATTTATCTGCCCCTGAGGATCAAGCTCTGGTTGCAGGATCTTATCAAAGATGCCTGGCAGTGGCTAGAATATATGCAACATATCTAAATATGTTGCAGAAACTCTTTTAGAAAAAAAGAAGGATCAACTTCAAGTCAGTCAGTAATGATAGACATGAATACACCCCTGAGGAGGAAGCTATGTCTGGAAGGAGGCTCAAAGCTTTTCAAAGATGTACTGCAACAGGCTGGTGGTGTTTATATGGTATGCATCATATCTAAAGCTGCTTCTTAAGAAGGAGGAGTTTAATGTCAATAATGACAGACATAGATCCGCCCCTGAGGAGCAAGCTCTGGGTGAAATAAAATTCAAAGCTAGTGGGATCCACTATGGTGTATGGAGGCTGGTTCTGTGTATCTGCTTGCTTTAACTTCAAAATGCAATCATTATACAGATACTATTCATGTATACATCTGTTCACATGTATTATGCATACGTATATGTGCTACACATGAATATATTATTCATACTATATATAACACATTTACAAATTTTAGCATCTTTGATACTTAACATCATTACCCTTCCCCTGATCTGGTAAATCATTTGAAGTCACTTTCAAAGGAATCAGTGTGAAGCCTTGGGAGAAGCCGCAGCTATAAGTATTTGCCACATCAGATTATTTGGTGTCCTTCATGCTGTACATATACATCACAGATGGGCAGCAGACAAGAAAAGTGACTAATACTGTCATTGACGTACATGAGATCAGGCATATAGGAAGCAGTGTGCTGACTCACATTCACTGTGACAATGGCCTCCTTTATCAAATCTATTTCTGCATCTTCAATTCTGCAGTTTGAGGCTTATCTTTTGTGCACTTAGGAAACCATAAGTTTGAGGGAAAAGTTAACTGTACATCCTGTAGTTAGAGGCGCTTCCAAATCGTCAGTGAGCCCTTTGACTTTCTGATCTTCAGCTTCCCATCTGATGAACCCACATAGCCATGGGTATCCTAAGATCAGTGGGGCCAGGTCTGCCTGTCTCTAGTAAGTTCTTTGGGGGTGGAGCATGGCAGAATGCCTTTGTCCACCCTTGCACAAAAAAACACATCCACATTGAGAGTGAGAACATTAATTGAGTTTTCTGCGAGAAAAATATCGATGACCTATCCTCAGGATAGGTCATCAATATCAGATCAGTGGGCATCCGACATCCGGCACCCTAGACAATAAGCTGTTTGAAGAAGCTGTGGAGGTCTGGTGAGTGCTCCAGACTCCTCCGAGCCCAGTGAAGTCACGTTCATTGGTCTGTGCCTTTGTGCAGCTCAGTCTCATTCAAGTAAATAGGCCTAGGCTGCAATGCCAAACACAGCCACTATACAATGTAGAGCCCTGTGCTTGGTAAGCTGCCCATAAGCCTCAGCACTCATTGTAGCATCATGGCCTCTTCAAAAAGATGAATGACAGGGGTGCCGGGAGTCAGACCCCCACCAATAAGTTACTGATGAACTAGGTTTGAACCTTTTTTCAACCAAAGCTTTCTCCTCAGGGTGGAACCATGTCTACCATTAATGACTGACATGAAGCTCCTCCTCCTTTGGTTTGAGCCTTCTATTAACCAAAGCTTTCTCCTCAGGGGAGGAACCCTGTTTACCATTACTAACTGACATGAAGCTCCTCCTTCTTTGGCTGGAGCTTTTTTTTTTTTTAATCACAGCTTTCTCCTCAGGGGCGGAACCATGTCTACCATTAAGGACTGACATGAAGCTCCTCCTCTTTGGTTTGAGCCTTCTTTCAACCAAAGCTTTCTCCTCAAGGGTGGAACCATGTCTGCCATTACTGACTAATATAAAGCTCCTACTTCTTTGGGTTGGGCCTTCTATCAACCAAAGCTTTCTCCTCAGGGGAGGTACCATGTTTACCATTACTAACTGACATGAAGCTGCTTCTTCATTGGTTTCAGCTTTTTTTTTTCTTTTTATCACAGCTTTCCCCTAAGGGGCGGAACCATGTCTACCATTAATGACTGACATGAAGCTCCTCCTCCTTTAGTTTGAGCCTTCTTTCAACCAAAGCTTTCTCCTCAAGGGTGGAACCATGTCTGCCATTACTGACTAATGTAAAGCTCCTACTTCTTTGGGTTGGGCCGTCTATCAACCAAAGCTTTCTCCTCAGGGGAGAAACCATGCTTACCATTACTAACTGACATGAAGCTGCTCCTTCATTGGTTTGAGCTTTTTTTTTTTTTAATAAAAGCTTTCTCCTCTGGTGGAACCATGTCTGCCATTGTTGGCTGATATAAAGCTCCTCCTCTGCTGGTTTGAGCCTTCTTTCAACCAAAGCTTTCTCCTCAAGGGTGGAAACATGTCTGTCATTACTGACTAATTTAAAGCTCCTACTTCTTTGGGTTGGGCCTTCTATTAACCAAAGTTTTCTCCTCAGGGATGAACCATGTTTACCATTACTAACTGACATGAAGCTCCTCCTTCTTTGGTTTGATTTTTTTTTAAATCAAAGTTATCTCCTTAGGGGTGGAGCCATGTCTGCCATTACTGACTGATATAATACTCATCCTTCTTTGGTTAGAGCTTTCTTTCAATCAATGCTTTCTCCTTCGTGGCTGAACCATGTCTGTCATTAATGACTGACACAAAGCTCCTCCTTCTTTGGTTTGTGCCTTCTTTCAACCAAAGCTTTCTCCTCATGGGCGGAACCATGTCTGCCATTACTGACTGATATGAGGCTTCTCTTCTTTAAAACAGGTTCTGCAGCAGCTTTAGATACTTTTTAACACTCTCCTATCTGAGCAGGAGCTATCAGAAAGTTCATCCTGAATTCCAGAAAGGAACTTAGGAACTACACTACAGACTGACACTAGGATTTATATGTAGATGAGCTGGGTGAGCACTGATTGACTGAGTCGGGCCTGCACGACGGGATCACACAACTAAACACTATGAATAAGTTATGATTCTCATTACAATGTTCGGCTCTGGCTCCGCGCTTCATTTTACATTTTTATTTTCTCCAAAGATAAATCAAAATAAAAACTAATTTGTTGATTGAATTCACATGACTGTCAATCTTCATTCATTACGCTGCCGTACTGTATGACCGATGTAGAATTCATGGTGGAGACTAAAAATAAGACACCGCTGTTTACTATCACCCCCACACACACACACACCCTTCCCCACCGCTGCACTACACACCGTATAACCAGACGCTAATCTGGTGTTAATGCAAATTATACTCCAAGTAGGTTAGATCCATGAAGTGGGATATTTGAGACAGAACATGCTGCATGATTTTGCCAATTAATGAGCATGTAGTAGAGTTAGGTTTGTCACTTGGCAACAGCTATTTGTAATAAATCAATGTGCACATTTTGGATGTTACAGATAACTAGGAGTAAGCCAATTACATTTGCATGTTATCAGGAAAACAAGTGCTTTACAAGACAAAGTCAGCTCTGCTACATTTTTATTGAGTGTGTTATTGGTTAAGGTTGCAATGTGTTACCCTTGATTTGCAGGACTGCATGTTTCATTGCTGATTTCTTTTCTTTCTTAAAGGGGTACTTTTTATTTATTTATTTATTTTATTTTTTATTTCATGTTCCCCATAATAATAACATTTACATTGATAATAGATATGCAGGTCAGAGGCTGAGGCTGGGTCACTGCGCAGGTGGAGCTGGCAGGGTTAGGAGTGGGATAGTAGGATAACATGCACAATGTACAGCAAATGATCCAGAAGGTGCCTGGAGCGTCATATGAGCGGGGAGCGCAGCAATGACTGGGTAGGCAATATTTATGATTATCAAGTTGTTATTCACATTGAAAAGGGAAACCCCTCTAAGAAAAAACTAGCAGCTTTCTAGCCCTTCTACATCTAGCTGGATAGATAGATGATAGATACGAGATAGATAGATAGATAGATAGATAGATAGATAGATATGAGATAGATATGAGATAGATAGATATGAGATAGATAGATAGATAGATAGATAGATAGATAGATAGATAGATAGATATGAGATAGATATGAGATAGATAGATAGATAGATAGATAGATAGATAGATAGATAGATAGATAGGAGATAGATAGGAGATAGATAGGAGATAGATAGATGATAGATATGAGATAGATAGATAGATAGATAGATAGATATGAGATAGATAGATAGATAGATAGATAGATAGATAGAAAGACATAAGATAGATAGATAGATAGATAGATAGATAGATAGATATGAGATAGATAGATGATAGATATGAGAGATAGATAGATAGATAGATAGATAGATAGATAGATAGATAGATAGTCATATTTCATTACATATATGATAGTCAGATATGCAGATTTAGATAGATAGATAGATAGATAGATAGACAGATAGGTAGTAGCTACAAAGATAGATAGATAGATATAGATAGATAGATAGATATGATGGTCAGATATGCAGATATAGATAGATAGATAGATAGATAGATAGATAGATAGATAGTAGATAGACAGATAGATAGATATGAGATAGATAGATAGATAGATAGATAGATAGATAGTCATATTTTATTACATACATGACAGTCAGATATATATGAGATAGATAGATAGATAGATAGATAGATAGATAGATAGATAGATAGATACGGACAGAAGTACAGATATATAATTGTGGATGTAAGTTCTTTATCCTGGGTGTATTTCCTGCAGTATATAGGACACTGTGTCTGGTATATGGAAGTCTCTATTATCAGCGTTCAGGCCTCAGCTAACACAACATTTGCAGAATCACATAGAATTTTTTCTTTTTAAATAAATTGCTAAATGGAGATGTGTGAGGGGCTGCGCGGGTCCCCCGCCGGTGACGGCCATCACTTCTGTTTCCCACCGGTGTTTACTAACCTTGTTTGAAATGAAAAGCTGTCAAAAGCCTGAAAACAAATCCATTCTGGAGATGGGGAAACGTGAACCGGCACTAACCCTTCTCCCTTTATTGATTTCCAGGTCCTGCTAGTTGAAGTTATTCTTAGTTAATAGGACTGAACTTCACATTGATGTGACAAGATGGCGCTGTGATTTATAGGGGTTTATATAAGTAGCCCTATAATGTGTGGTGTTGGTGGTGGAGGGAAGGTTAAGCAGCGCCCATTCCTTGCAACCTTTGTGGAGAACTACAGTTTGTACGTAGCACAATTTCAGACACTCTCTTATCCAGGCATCATTCCTCCTATTCTACAAGGTTTAGGAATTAAAAGACAGAAACACAGTTAATACTGACATAGTTGTGGTTCTGAATGAGGACACCCTCTATTCATTTAGAACACCAGATAACCTCTTTCAAGTGTGTTATCTCAAGTAAAATATTTTTTCCCCCCATGTTTCTGAATCCTTTGCAGTCTTTCCATTGCATGCTCAGCTGTTTGTACTCCTTTTCTGTTTCTGGAGCTGGAAGTAGCCATCAGACAGCTACTTCCTGTCGGCCATTAGCTCAAATGTGGGTCCTGTCGCTTCCATGATTCCATTTCAAAACATTTACAAGACATATACTTTATAAAATAAATAGTTGATACAAGCCTATGAGATCTTCAAGGAAAGCTGACTAATGACATTGGTGAGGGAGGAAGTAGCTAACTTCTTCTCCTAATTGTGTTTCCATAAAATCTTACAAAGCAAGTAACCTACCACATTAAATCTTCACAATTTTGGAAATACTGTGCGCACGTAATACTGTGAAGTGAAATTCAATGTTAACATACACAAGGGAAGACGTAGCTAACTTCTCCTAATTGGGTTTCCATAAAGCTTAATATAGCAAGTATCCTAACATAATTTCCTTAAACTGAGGAGGGAAGCTTAATGGGAATATACACAAGGCAGGACATAGCTAACTTCTTCTCCTAATTGAGTTTCTATAAAACTTAACATAGCAAATAGCCTACAAAATCACATAATTTCTTCACAATTCTGGAAATACCGTATTTTTCGCCCTATAAGACGAACCGGCCCATAAGACGCACCTAGGTTTTAGAGGAGGACAATAAGAAAAAAATATTTTTCATTAGACCTCAGGTCAGACCAGCAATCAGACCCCCAATGTTAATCAGACCTCAGCTCAGACCCCAATGTGAATGACCCCAATCAGAAATCAGATAAGAGCCCCATGCCTCTCTTCAGCCCCTATATGAGCCCCAATGTCTGCAATTAGCCCCCCACGCCTGTAATTAGCCCCCATATTAGCCCCATGCCTTTCTTCAGCCCCCATATGATTCCTCATGCCTGAATTCAGCTCCCATATGATTCCCCGTGCCTCTCACAGAGCGCCCTCACGCTGTGTGCAGCACAGCACAGCTGAACGAAGGACCAGGAAGCGGTAAGTACACAGTCTTCACGGCTTCCTTGTTCTCCGGTGCTAATGAGCGCTTCCGTAATGGAAGCGCTCATTAGCATTTACCCCATAAGACACAGGAGCATT
Source organism: Rhinella marina (assembly GCA_900303285.1). Lineage (NCBI taxonomy): Eukaryota > Metazoa > Chordata > Amphibia > Anura > Bufonidae > Rhinella > Rhinella marina. The sequence goes on from ONZH01013541.1 coordinate 14,762, forward strand.
TTCCCCCTATTTTTTTGAGGAAAAAGGTGTGTCTTATGGGGCGAAAAATACGGTACTGCACACAAGAAATACTGAGAAGTGAAGTACAATAGTAACGTACACAAGTGAGGAAGTAGCTAACTTCTCCTAGTTGACTACAACATAAATTCTTAAAAATTCTGGAACCGCTATGCACAAGGAATACTGAGAAGTGAAGCTCAATGGAAACATACATAAGGGAGGAAGTAGCTAACTTTTCCTAACTTGGTCTCCGTAAAGCTAAACATAGCAAGTAACCTACAATGTAATATAATTTCCTGAGAAGGGAAGGGAACTGAGAAGGGAAGCTTAATGGTAATATACACAAGGCAGGACATAGCTAACTTCTTCTGTTTGGGTTTCTATAAAAGGTAACATAGCAAATAGCCTACAAAATAATATAATTTCTTCACAATTCTGCAAACAAGAAATACTGAGCAGTGAAGTTCAATAGTAATGTACACAAGTGAGGAAGTAGCTAACTTCTCCTAATTGTGTTTCCATAAAACTTAACATACTGTAGCAAGTAGACTACAAAATCAATTCTTCAAAATTCTGGAACTGCTATGCACAAGAAATACTGAGAAGTGAAGCTCAATGGAAACATACATAAAGAAGGAAGTAGATAACGTTTCCTGACTGTGTTTCCATAAAGCTAAATATAGCAAGTAACCTACAACATAACATCATTTCCTCAGAAGGGAAGGGAACTAAGAAGGGAAGCTTAATGGTAATATACACAAGGCAGGACATAGCTAACTTCTTCTCCTAATTGGATTTCTATAAAACTTAACATAGCAAATAGCCTACACACCAACAATTTCTTCACAATTCTGCACACAAGAAATACTGAGAAGTGAAGTTCAAAAGTAACGTACATAAGTGAGGAAGTGGCTAACTTCTCCTAGTTGTGTTTCCAAAAAACTTAACATACTGTAGCAAGTAGACTACAACATAAATTATTCAAAATTCGGGAATTGCTGTGCACAATGAATACCGAGAAGTGAGTTTCAATGGAAATATACATGAGGGAGGAACTAGCTAACTTCTTCTCCTAATTGGCTTCTCAGAACTTTTAACACAGCACATAATATACAACATACCATGATTTCTTCTCAAATCTGGTAAAATTACATACAGTATTAGTAACCTAAGTGAGAGAGGAAGTAGCTAACTTCTCCTCTACTTGGAATTCAATAGTGTTAACCTGGCAGCCTGGGATATACAGAAATGTAATGCTTTCTTCACACTTATAGAAGTTTCCTTCACAGAATTAATATATAAAATAAATTCAAGATTCTGGGTTGTCAGGGAATGCTAAGAAGTTTAGAGTAAGCTTTAGTGATTCTAGTGATGAAGTACCGTATTTTTCGCCCTATAAGACGCACCGGCCCATAAGACGCACCTAGGTTTTAGAGTAGGAAAATAAGAAAAAAATATTTTTCAGCAGATCCTCTTTTCCGACTGCCCATAAATTTCAGGACATCACATCAAACCCCATTATTAGCCCTCCATGTCAGAACTCCATCAGCCCTCCATGTCAGACCCCCAACAGACCTCAGATCAGCCCACTATGGCCCCATATCAGCCCCCTGTGCCCCCATACCATCTCACTGTGTGCCCACCAGACCTCAGATCAGCCCACTGTGCCCCCATCAGACCTCAGATCAGCAGAATGTGCCCCCATCAGACCTCAGATCAGCAGAATGTGCCCCCATCAGACCTCAGATCAGCAGAATGTGCCCCCATCAGATCTCAGATCAGCAGAATGTGCCCCCATCAGACCTCAGATCAACAGTATGTGCCCCCATCAGACCTCAGATCAGCAGAATGTGCCCCCATCAGACCTCAGATCAGCATATTGTGCCCCCATCAGACCTCAGATCAGCACAATGTTCCCCCATCAGACCTCAGATCAGCATATTGTGCCCCCATCAGACCTCAGATCAGCATATTGTGCCCCCATCAGACCTCAGATCAGCAGAATGTGCCCCCATCAGACCTCAGATCAGCAGAATGTGCCCCCACCAGACCTCAGATCAGCAGAATGTGCCCCCATCAGACCTCAGATCAGCAGAATGTGCCCCCATCAGACCTCAGATCAGCAGAATGTGCCCCCATCAGACCTCAGATCAGCATATTGTGCCCCATCAGACCTCAGAGCAGCATCTTGTGCCCCCATCAGACCTCAGAGCAGCGTCTTGTGCCCCCATCAGACCTGAGAGCAGCGTCTTGTGCCCCCATCAGACCTGAGAGCAGCTTCTTGTGCCCCCATCAGACCTCAGAGCAGCGTCTTGTGCCCCATCAGACCTCAGATCAGCCCACCCAGCCACTTATAATAATCTTACTTACCTGTCCTGTCGCTGCCGCTGCCCTCCGATCCACGCTCCGCTCTGTTTCCTGCCGGCGCGCACTATGACCTGACGCTGACGCTGCAGCGTCAGGTCATAGTGCGCGCCGGGAGGGAAGAGAGCGGAGCGCGGACCAGAGGGCAGCGGCAGCGGCAGGACAGGTAAGTAAGATTATTATAAGTGGCTGGGTGGGCTGATCTGAGGTCTGATGGGGGTCCCTATGTACAAGTGAGCACTTCCTTATGGAAGCGCTCACTTGTATTCGCCCTATAAGACGCACCGCATTTTCCCCCCTTCTTTTGGGGGAAAAAAAGTGCGTCTTATAGGGCGAAAAATACGGTAGCTAACTTCTCCTATTAAATAAGTTTCAGTAGAAATCAATATAGCTGTCAGACTGGGGTATAACATAACATTATTTTTTACTTTTTGGAAATGCACTTTATAGAAAAAATAAGAGTAATAAGTCCCTCACTTGTCCTCCTTCTTGAACTTGAATAGAAATAAATATAGCCATACTCAGGGACATAACCTAATTTAAAAATTTATGAACATTTCTTAAAATTTCAAGAAATTTATGAACATAGAAAGGGAATTAAAACTGTAATATCTTCAATGAATGCTTAGAAGTCAGACAAGAGTTCAATATGACTTCCATGAATAAGGAAGTAGCTAACTTCTCCTACTAAATGGGTTTCAGTGGAAATCAGTATAGGCTGGTATATAACATAACAATTTTTAAACTTTTTGGAAATGCAATTTTTTTTATATTTTTTTTTAAGAATAAATAAGAGTAATACATTCCTGACTGTAGGATCTTTGAAGTATAGTCCAATGGCAACTTCAGTGAGGTAGTCAATCGCTAGCTTGTCCTCCACTTCAACCTTCAATAGGAATCAATATAGCCGTACACGGGGCCTTAACCTGATCTAATTATTTATTAAAATTTCTTAATTTCAAGAATTGTATAGATGTAATAAGGGAAATAAAATCACAATCTTCAATGAAGAAGTGTAGCTCAGTGTGACATCTATGAGAAAGGAAGTAGCTAACTTCTACTAAGTAGGGTTCAATAGAAATCATTAATACAGACATCTGACATTCTGTCCAATAACTGGAAATACATTTTATAAGTTCAAAGTTCAGGATAGCCAGGACTTGAGAAACGTATCAATAATGAAGTATGTGATAGAGGAAGTAGCTAACTTCTCCTACGAATTGGGTTTCGACAGTAATCACTACATCTGATATTCTGGCCAATAACTGGCATTATAACTTCAACATTCAGGAATGCTGAGAAGTGTATTTCAATAGTGAAGTATGTGACGGGGGAAGTAGCTAGCTTCTCCTGCTGACTGGGGTTCAATAGAAATCATGAATACAGACATCTGATATTCTGTTCAATAACTAGAAATAAACTTTATAAGGTCAGGATAGCCAGGAAATGCAGAGAAACATATTTTAATAGTGACATATGTGATAGAGGAAGTAGCTAACTTCTCCTGCTAATTGGGTTTCAACAGAAATCAATACGTACATTCAACATTCTGTCCTGTAACTGTCATTAAACTATAAGTTCAACATTCAGGAATGCTGAGAAGTGTATTCATCTACAGATGAGCGAAGTATGCAAAAATTTGATTTGGCTGCTTTGCCAAATTTTACAAAAACATTTGCTTTGTGACAAATTACTTTGTCATAAAGCGCATTTTGTTTGTAAGTACTGGACGCAATGACAGGGAGAGGCACAATCATCATTGCACCCGTGAGATGCCACATTCATAAATGATCTGAGAAATAAGAGAGTGTAAAATTAAAAAAATAAACAAAAAAAATCTAACTTACCTCTATCCATTTGCTCACGAAGGGCCAGCTGCCGCCATCTTGAAATCTCGCACGGCCCGTGATGACATCATATGTCACCATACATGGGATTTCATTTGAGATCTTTAAGCAAGTATGATTTTTTTAATGTTTCTTACACTATTCAGGTAAAATCAATTGGCTACCACCAAGAACGAGGAAATTCGGCTTCGTGGCAAATCAAATTTATCGTGCAATTCGGATCGCTCAACACCAATTTCAAAAGTGAAGTTTGTGACAGGGGAAGTAACTACTGCAGCTTCTCCTCCTAAGCATATATCTAGAAATACTTGATATAGAATTCACTGAAAAAAAATTCAAGAAGACAATGTTCAAGAGGAAGTAGCTAACTTCTCGTCTGAATTTGAAATATAACATTTTTTTTTCAAAAATTCGATTTAGATTAAGCAGGGGCAGATTTGCCATAGACCTTACAGGGAAATTTCCCGGTGGGCCGATGCCCAGGGGGCCGCCTAGGCATTCCTCACTGCCGGCCAGTGGAAGTTTTGGGGGATGTATGTTGTGCTGCTGGCAGTATTTTGTAATGGAATGTGGTATTTGGCTCTGTTGGGGTGGTATAATGTGCCACAATATGATATTTCAGGGCCATTTTTAGTATTTTTTCCAGGGACACTTTAAGTTCCCAGTCCGCCCATGAGATTAAAGGGGTATTCTGGTAAAGTAACTTAATTTTTGATAAACTGCATTAAAGGGGTTATCCCACGAATAATGTAAAAAATAAAAATCAGACATCCTATAGTACATGACAACCTCTTTCTAACAAAGCTAGAACCAGCCCTGTACCTCACATGGCTCCAGAGATCTCCCCATCCATTTCTCTCCTAGATTTATATCAAGCTGACAGCTCAGGGGAGTGTCTTTTCTGCTGCAGCTAAGGAGGCGTGTCTCAGCTCTGCCTATCACAGCTCAGGAGTAAGTTAAAAGTTTAAACTGAGCCTGTGCGGCCTGCTCAGTGAATAGGTCAAAGAAATAAGAAATTAAGTGGTCTTATAGAGATACATTTTATTGAATAACTCAGTAGCTATTCAAAATTTTTAATGACATGCAATTACAAAAGTATTCAGAGCCAGGTGTTGGTGTGAAAACTGTAGAATATTTTTCGTGGGACAACCCCTTTAAGGCTGCAAGCTGTGACCCAACCAGAACCGATACCTATACATATAACCAGAACCCATACCTATACATATAACCAGAACCCATACCTATACATATAACCAGAGCTTTATTTTACCTTGCAATCAATTTGTCTAGCTCCTGTGTGAGCCTGCAACACACTGAGAGCATCATGGCTCCTGATCTTCCCTCACAAAACTACAATTCCCACAATGCCTCGCTTTCCTGCTGTGAGTTTGTGCTTGTTCATGAGTGCTGATGATCACTGATTGGCTGCCTGATATCACAGTGCAGACACCCCCCCCTCTACTCACCAATCAGCAGCACACTGACATTTAGCTAGAGAACTGATAGCAACACACTGAGCATGCCTGACCTGACAAAGGCTCAGAACTACAGGTCGGTGCCATGGTAACTTATGAGGAACACAGTGGGTAGCAGGGGAAGAAAAGTACTTTATAACTACTGAACGGTAAATATGTGAAATAGAAATTATATTAGGTAATTATTGATGATGAATTAGTCTAAAACATAAGTTATATTTATGGTAACCGGAATACCCTTTTAAGTATAATAAATGTAAGACTTCAGCATTTTCAGCAGAGCAATAGCACAACAAAAATTCATTCATGACATTCATGATGCCATATTCTTCTGCTTGTGGAAACTGGGCACAGAGCACGTCTGCAATATGGAAACTGTGTTTTATTATTTTCTTCTGACAACGTAAAAAAAATGATATATCTAAAAAAAAAAAACAACTTCCATTTAGAGCCTGAGCTGCTGAAAATACATTGCAGTGGGAGCCTCGAATATACCCAGTTCACTGGCAAGTGATGCATATTTTGCTGTCACTGTGCCCAGAAACGCCAATCTGTCAGTTCAAGGCAGAAACGGAATGTTTAAGCTTTTACTTAAGATCGGTTGGACTGACAGACTGTGTACAAGCAGGTAGGTGACAATCAGCCTTAAAGGGACATTGATTTATTCGTTTCATACATGCTGTTATCTGTGGACTAGAAGGTACAGACATAGCTGTGTCTCCCACAGATCAATACGAGAATCCTCAAACCCTTTGCAGTCATGAAGAATATATTTACCGTATTTCTCTGGGGAAATAAAATTAACCCTTTAGATGCTGGTTCTACAGGTCTTATATCGATTTCTTTGGATGAGCTGGTGGACATTTCTGGTCCACGGCATCGTAAAAGATAGAGAAGCTCATGTGATCAAATGCAGAGATGAGGGGAGAACTGGTAGGACAGGGAGGTTGGTTAAGATAGGGAGATAGGCTAATTTAGAGTCCATTTGGATAGGAGAGTGCACATGGTCTACTATAGTTGCCAAAATGAGGATAGAATAGAGGAAACATCTTGTCAGATGTAGAGGTCTTGAGAAGCTCAATTAGGATAGAACAGCCCATGTGGTCTAATGTAGAGGTCTAGTACAGCTTAGGTAAGTTCATGTGGTCTATTGCCAATTTCTAGAGGAGGGCCATTAAGATAGGAGAGGGCATGTGGTCTACCATAGTTGCCAAAATGAGGCTAGAATAGGGGAAACACCTTGTCAGATGTAGAGGTCTTGAGAAGCTCAGTTAGGATAGGACAGCCCATGTGGTCTAATGTAGAGGTCTAGTACAAGTTAGATACTGTACCGTAAGTCCATGTGGTCTAATGTCAATGTCTAGAAAAGGTCCATTAGGTACTGTAGATCATTTTATGTAGAGGTGGAAATGAGCTCTGTTAGAACAGGGAGAACATGTGGTCTAACATGGAACTCAAGAGGAGGTCAGCAAGGACAAATATAATGGTCAGAAGGAAATTACAGGGTGATTGCACGGTCTAATGTAGAGGTCAAATACAGTTCTGTTAGGTTAGGAGGCCCACAAAGTCTAATGTAGAGGCCTGAAGGAGGACCATAATGTTGGAGCAACCCATGTAGGCTAATGTACTGTAGGTGTCTAGTAGAGGTCTGAGGATAGAGACATCCATATGGTTTAATGTTGAGGTCAATATGAGGTCCAATAGGATTCGGAGACCAATTTATGTAGGGGTCAGAAGTAGATCAATTAGGATAGGGGGGATATGTGATCTAATAAAGAGGTCAAAGGGAAATCAGAAAGGATAAGGTAGCCCATGCAGTCTCGTGCAAAGGTAAGATAGAACTCAGTTATGATAGGGTGACCTCATTGTCTTATGTAGAAGTCAAGAAGAGTTTTGTTAGGTTAAGGGTGCTCATGTGGTCTAATGTATGTAGAAGTCAAAAGGAGGTCCATTAAAGGTGTATTCCGGTTACCATAAATATAACTTATGTTTTAGACTAACTCATCATCGATCATTACCTAATATAATGTCAATTTCACATATTTACCGTTCAGTAGTTACAAAGCAGTTTTCTTCCTTTGCTACCCACTGTGTTCCTCATAAGTTACCATGGCACTGACCTGTAGTTCTGAGCCCTTGTTAGGTCAGACATGCTCAGTGTGTTGCTATCAGTTCTCTAGCTAAATGTCAGTGTGCTGCTGATTACTGAGTAGAGGGGGCGTGTCTGCACTGTTATATCAGGCAGCCAATCAGTGATCATCAACACTCATGAAGAAGCAGAAACTCACAACAGGAAAGCTAGGGATTGTGGGAATTGTAGTTTTGTGAGGGAAGATCAGACACCATGACTCTTATTGTGTTGCAGGCTCACACAGGAGCTAGACAAATGGATTGCAAGGTAATGTGAAGCTCTGGTTATATGTATTATATGGGTTCTGGTTGGTTCACAGCTTTGGTGCCTTAATGCAGTTTATAAAAAATTAAGTTACATTACCGGAATACCCCTTTAAGATTTGTAAGGTCACAAAGAGTTTAAAAAAAGATCAACTTGTATAGCAGAACCCATGTGGTTTAATGTGGAAGTGAAAAAGAGGCCTTTTAGGGTTGGGAGCCACATGGTCTAATGTAGAGGTCATTAGAAAACCAGACTAGTGAGTCTTGTGGTCTAATGTAGAGATCAAGAAGAGATTCATTAGAATAGTGGAACCCATAAGGTGGAACATCAAGAAGAGATCGATTAGTACAGTATGTGGGTAGGGGCAAATGGTTTAATGTAGGGGTCAAGAGGAGATCTGATAGCAATGAGAGAACCAAATGAGGCAATGCAGGGGTCTCAAGGATAGAACAGTGATAGTTATGCCACCTAAAGTAGACATTAAAAGAAGATCCATTAAGATAGGAGAGACAATAGAGTCCAATGTTAAAGTCAAGAGAAAATCAGTTACAATAGAGGAGATTTCATCTGAATGAGAGGTCATACTGTATATTGGACAAAGTTGTTCTATAGATGACATATATGTGTCCTTCCTTTCTATATGTATCAATAAATCCTGCAAGTCAGCTGAGAACAGAAAGATACCTACACCGTTAGTCAACTCAAGGTCTACAGATTTTTTTAAAAACTCCTATTAATCTAATTATGGAGATACCTTTTAACTTAAAGGGGTATTCTGGTAACGTAACTTAATTTTTGATATACTGCATTAAGGCTGCAAGCTGTGACCCAACCAGAACCCATACCTATACATATAACCAGAACCCATACCTGTACATATAACCAGAATCCATACCTGTACATATAATCAGAACCCATAACTATACATATAACCAGAACCCATACCCGTACATATAACCAGAACCCATACCTATTCATATAATCAGAACCCATACCTATACATATAACCAGAACCCATACCTGTACATATAACCAGAACCCATACCTGTACATATAATCAGAACCCATACCTATACATATAACCAGAACCCATACCTATACATATAACCAGAACCCATACCTATACATATAACCAGAACCCATACCTATACATATAACCAGAACCCATACCTATACATATAACCAGAGCCCATACCTATACATATAACCAGAACCCATACCTGTACATATAACCAGAACCCATACCTATACATATAACAGAACCCATACTTATACATATAACCAGAACCCATACCTATACATATAACCAGAACCCATACCTATACATATAACAGAACCCATACCTATACATATAACCAGAACCCATACCTATACATATAACAGAACCCATACCTATACATATAACCAGAACCTATACCTATACATATAACCAGAGCTTCATTTTACATTGCAATCCATTTGTCTAGCTCCTGTGTGAGCCTGCAGCACAGTGAGAGTATCATGGCTCCTGATCTTCCCTCACAAGACTGCAATCCCCACAATGCCTAGCTTTCCTGCTGTGAGTTTCTGCTTGTTCATGAGTGTTGATGATCACTGATTGGCTGCCTGATATCACAGTGCAGACACGCCCCCTCTACTCAGTAATCAGCAGCACACTGACATTTAGCTAGAGAACTGATAGCAACACACTGAGCATGCCTGACCTGACAAAGGCTCAGAACTACAGGTTGGTGCCATGGTAACTTATGAGTAGCAGGGAAAGAAAAGTACTTTATAACTACTGAACGGTAAATATGTGAAATTTACATTATATGAGGTAATGATTGATGATGAATTAGTCTAAAACATAAGTTATATTTATGGTAACCGGAATACCCCTTTAAAGGGTATGTCTATCTCAGTCTAAAAACATCTTTAAGAACATTCAAGAAATATGTCTACTTTAAACTGCAAATTACCTCATTTAACCTCACAATACTCTTTCCAATGCATACACATGATGTACCCTGAAGAAATCCAACACCGGACAATTATGGTAAGCACAAGTCTTATGTGTATGTTTATGTTTAACATAGCGCTCAACCCAATGCTGTGTGACTAATGTTCTTATTTGTGGAGTACAATGCAGCCCACTGGAAGAAGAGAGAAAAGCTGAAATAGCTAAATTACCTCAAGAAAACCTTTTAACATAAAACACTCCAATCAGTGGAAGTAAAGACGACCATTTACTTTATCTTCTAGATGTACTCGGAGAACTTATTTGTATTTTCGCCTTAATGGACATATGGAATTTTCTATAAAAGCCAAAAATAAATCATATATATTTGGCCACAAGAAGAGATGACATGAATCAATATAGGCAGCTGCTATGGGGCTTTTTAAGGTGGGGGCTCCAGGTCAGATTAGCCATGTGCTAAGTGCAGGACTCCTCATTAAAGAACTCCCGCAAAAATGTTTATTCTCTGCCCTGCTAGAAAGTTACATGATGTAATCTGTAGTGAATGTCATTTTCTTACCAGTGTCTGTATTTGTGAGTTATATCTCCCTGATGTTTCTCATCTGTGTCATGTGACCAGCAATCAGACTCACCAGATAACACAGCATCTTATGTGTGGACAGGAAGTCTATTTCTCTATGCATTCCTATGGGAACCTCACTTTCAGTCTCATAGGAATGAATAGAGCAGTGACTGGCTTCCTGTCTTGGGTCAGTTGGAGGTCAGAGAGTTGGTCACATGACACAGCTACAATTAGAAGAGAGGGGATAGCTCACAGATACAGTCACTGATGAGAAGATTGCATTCACTACAGATGAGATAATAAAAAAAAAATTGCGGGAGTTCTACTTTAACAGCATTGCAATTAATATGTAAATTGCAAAGAACCCCTTAAAGTCTTTCTCCTACATGCACCCCTAGTCAATGATTATCACCTTCTTGTTAAGTAGTTTGGCTAAAGTGTAGACTACCAGGGATGGACTAAAGAGGCCAATATCTTCTGTAACAAAGTCGTATAGTACTGGTGCCCTGTTATGGGCGACAGGGGGCTTTTGGACTTCTTAAATTTGCTACTAAGCTGGCCAGACACAAGATAATTTTCAGATAATGGCCACCTATATCTCTCCTGATCCTCCCGTACATGCTTGGCCCAGGTAGCAGCTTATGTCCTGAGAACAACAAGGTTAGTGCAGTGGAAAATCTAACTTGCCCAGTCTAGACCGTTAGACTACCAAACCCACTTAAACCAGCCAATTTGACCAAAATAGATCTAATATGTATGTCCAGTTTAAGACACCAAACCAACAGAAACAATGAACCAGAACATAATTCAATAGGAAACATAATGAAGAAATTGGCACAACAGCGAGGGTACTTCTCGGGGACCATGAGGGAGGTGGTGAGAACCCCATTCTCTGTAACTGAGTTCCCTGATGGCATCGGACGTTCTGCTGCTCCCTATCTGTGTCCAATGGCAATAAGGAAAGTAAGAGTGTCTAGAAGGCCAATGTGCCGCTCTAATACGAGGCATAGTCAACGTTTGGCCAAGCATGGTGAGCCTATTGGGAGCACAAACGTAAGAAAAGGGGCCACTAACTTTTAATGAATACCAGTTGGACAGAGCAAATCTACAAAGGTCCTATCCCAGTACTAGTGTTGGCTGTGCCCTTTATAAAAGTCTTCAGTCGATATCCAACTAGTCATACATACACATATTCACTGGCACTAGGCACATGGTGGCCGTACACATTGGATAATTGTCTGTTGAACGTGGTGCGATTGGTTGATTATCTAACATATATGGGGATCTCTTGATGACAGAGGTTGGGGAAAAGGATATGGCATTGTGAATTTCACAATGCTTTGTTCCCATGAGTGCTAAGCAAAAGTCTTTAAGCAGTGGCATATTGCCCTCTCGCCAACACTTGGTAGTGTGGCGGGAGTTCAGCTGATGGTTATCTTGAGAGTAAGGGTCAATGAACCTTCACTTCCAACAACATGAAGTATAACGTGGGACCAGACATAAAGATCCAAATAATGTAGACAACATCTTCTACTATAATCAATGGGCACCCATCAAAAAAGTGTGAAAGGTCCTATTCATGGTCAATTCTTCATCTCCAAATGGTGAAGCAAAACCAACTTTATCTTCGAAGGATCTAGAATAAGCCTACGTTTGTCACGAACCAGTGGGTGTGGAACCACTGTGCCTCGTGTCCTACCTCCTCTAAGGGCGTTGTCTAAGTGAAACCCCTCGATCTTCACAATACCCCTAATGGTGGGGATAGACTTTCCGAGGGGAACACCAGGTCGCTACCTCTTGAGGAGGGTTGGAACACGAGGCAGCTGGTCCAGGCGGACCAGGAGACACCTGCAAAGGTACCAGAGGTACAGCGGTGGTCAGAGGGCCGGGTCGTTACCAGGAGCAACTATGCAGGACCGAAGGATGAGGCAGAGGCGAAGTCAGACAGGTTATGGGTCAGGGACAGGAACAAGTCAGGCCATCCGGGTTGGCAACAAGAAGGTCAATGCAGGCAGGCAAGGATCAGGCGGGTAGCGGAGTCAGATAACACAGCAAGGGTCAGAACACAGGAACACAAGCAGGAACAGGTACAACCAAATGCAAGATAAGGACCTTAATAGGGCCAGGGTTGGTCAATGGGGACACGTGATCCACCCACATGATCTAGCATGGTCACATGATCAAACCACATGATCTAACCTGCTCCAGCCCAGAGGGAGTGATGTAAGGAACAAGGATGTTGTAGCCAGGGCAGAATAGAAACTCTGGAGCGGATCACACTGCAACAGCACTTACACAGCCAGAGCCCAGGACTGTAGCGGTGAATGGGAAACACAAGCAGCAGCTCACCGCTGAACACGACGCCCAGGGCAGCAGCGGTAAGCAGGGGAACAGCGGCGGACAGCAGCCGCTGTTACAATGTTGACTGCTGCCATTTAAAAAGATGTATATTGTAGAGCTGTGAGAATGATGACGTTAAAGACACCTTAATGTAGCTTTGAGCTGTGATACTAAAAATACACACCAGGAAATGTATAGTTTTTGGTAAATTGGTGTTCCTGCAGATCTAGGTGTGAAAACTCTTACATAAATGAATCCATTCCCACAAGCACACTTAAAGTAGTGTGAAAGATGTGATGGACATAGATATTTCTCCAGCATCCTATCTCAAGCACATGCTGATTTCAACTACCCAACTGCCAGTCTCATAAGAATCCTCGTAAAGGGCCAGTCCCACCATTACATATTATAGTCATTGTATAGATAACAAGGACTATTAAAATATGATCCAGATAAGAAATAAGATGTGAACTGTGGTGAAAGTGCATAGTAATATGCTCGTCCATGTACTGAGCTGAGTGCTGGTGGACACACATGCTCAGTCGCTCTCCCCACAGACTGATCTCAGCATAGTGATCGCCTAGTGATTCACTACAGGGCAGCCAATGGACATGCAGTAGTTTTCTGGTCTTCTTGTCAGGAGAAGAGCAGAGCCTCTACAGTAGCACAGTACTATAGCTGAGAAGATCTGTTCTTCTGTAGGCGACTACATTGTCAGCTGCCAGAAGGGGAAGGAGACCAGTTCTTCCCAGAGTCCACTACCATCAGCACTGATTCCGATTAAATAATACAAAGGTATTTTTTTATGCTAGAAACACTGGAAATTGCTTTACAGCTTTTATAGCAACTGTGAACAGACCTTCTGGGCGGAGGAAGAGAGAGAGAGACTGTTCACGATCAAATAACGATGGCACCATGTTGACCACTGAGAAGGGAATGCAGTTTGATGGAAATCTTTTCATCTTAGGTTGTGTTTACAACTCCATCTCTGGTTCCATCAAAAAAGCCTGACTAAATAGCTGATGCATTATTTTGTCAGGTAAAATGCTGCCTGGTGGAAACCTGATGGACCCCAATATACTCCCAGAGGTCCAGTGGTGTTGATTTCTGTTATGAGCCAGACCCGGCACTTACTGTACGTAACTTTTGCTGTTTTGCTCGTAGGACAGAGAGAATAATGGAAATTAATTTCTGCCATGTGAATGGAGCCTAGGCCTACTTTATTAATCAGATTTTTCTAAAAAGTACTCCTCGCTGCTGCACTATTTTGTCAGGTAAAATGCTCCCTGGCGGAAACTCGACAGACCCCATTATAACCCCAGAGGTCTGGCGTTGTTGGTTTCTACTGTGTGCTGGATTCTACACTTACGTATGTAAAATCTTTAGCTAAGACAGAGCAGAATGATGGAAATCTTGTCAATGGAGCCTAGGCCTACTTTATTAATCAGATTTTTTTCTACAGAATACTCTAAGATTGTTAAACAACTCAGGGAAAAGACATTAAAGGTTGTTTTCCAAGATTTTAATACTGATGACCTGTCCTCAGGTTAGGTCGTCAGTATCCGATCCTGCTGATCAGCTGTTTGAGAAGGATCCGGTGCTCCTATAAGTGCTACGGCCTTCTCTGTGCTTTCCCTAGGCCGAGTGACGACACGTTTTACATGTCACGTGGCCTAGGCGCAACTGAGCCCCCTAGAAGTAAATGGGGCTGAGTGTCATACCGTACACAACCACTATACTATGTACAGTGCTGTAATTGGTAAGCTGTGAGAAGGCAGTGGTACACACAGAAGCGCTGGTGTCTTCGTAAAACAAGTGTCGGACGTCGGACTCCCACCAATCAGATACGAATGGCCTATCCAGAGTATAGGTCATCAGTATAAAAATCTCAGAAATCCCTTTTAAATGTAAAGTAGTGTAAATATGCATACAAGTAATACAATCCAGGGCTACATAGACTTCAATGTACATGGAACATCCTTAAAAGTTACTATATGGCAGTTTTTCATCCTTGGTGAAATAGACATTGTATATTAAAGTTGGAGGACCCCCTTAACAAGTGTTGTACATGACTCTTCTGGAGCAGTAGCAGCACATGTGTCATCTGGGAGGAATCAGCCCCAATGGCAAAATCTCATGTTCTGTAGTGAGCTCCATAATGCAAAGCCTGGAGGCTGGATCTTAGGAAGCATCCTACACCAACCACCCCGTGGAGAAAGCATTCGCTATCTCCAACCGCTGTTCCTTCTCAGAAGCTGTGGGTTCCTTGGGTTTGTGAAAATGAGATATGTAAATAGAAGAGCGAAGAAGAGATAGCAAATCCGAGAATTAGCCGAACTCCGGTGCGAGCCAATGAGGCTTTACGACCCCTGTGCAAGTGAGGAGGGTCGCGCTATGTGACACTATAGGTCCTCACCACCCATCCCTGTACCTTTAGGCTGCAATCGTCAAAAATTGGATGGTAAAAAAAAAAAAAACTGCAACAGGGAGGTGATTATGTGGTTAAAAAGAAAGCCATGTTCAGAGGCTTCAGGCAATTTCAAGCAAAATTCCCTCTTGCGGTATGTGTGGAGGAGAAGAAATAAATAATGAAATAGTAGCGGTAATCATCATCCTATTATGGGGTTAATGCACATAAACAATGACATAAAAGAGGTAAAAAATGATCCGAAAATTCAGTACAAACAAGGCAATAAATATATTAAAAAATCTGATACAAATAGTAGAAAGAGAAATCACATCGAAGAGTATAAAATATAAAACCTATACAGTCATAATCCACATAAAATGATATAATAAATACTGTATAATAAAAAAATAGTCCAAAAATAATCAACACAGTATAAAAATACTATAAAATATAAAACCTGTACAATCATAATCCACATAAAATGATATAATAAATACTGTATAATAAAAAAAAGTCTAAAAATAATCAACATAGTATAAAAATATTAAAAAAAAACTACCAAAAAATACACAAATTCTTCAATTCATTCCATCTGACGGGTACGGAGCTGCATATCGTTCCCTATGAAGCCAGATCTAGGACTTCAAGGTTTTGAAAGTCGTGGACTCTGTAAGGTCATCCAACATTCAGTACCTAGCCCTTCTAATCAAATCCAATTAACCCCTTACGACACACCATACAGTCGCTCTACGAGGTCACCTCTGACTTCCCGAACCCAAACAACCCCCCCCCCTTGAATAAATTTTTAAGACCGGGCCTGTAACGACTCCCAACAAATCAACTTCTCCTTGGCAACGCAATGGTTAAAACCTTTCCCAACTCGGTAAATAAACCTATCTGCGAATTGCATTTCCAACTAGGTCTCCAGCATCTTCTGTTCCTGACGGTACAGTTCTAAATTTTTGACCAACCCCTTCCCCTGGGGGTACAACCCCATAGGGGTAGAGGATCCAAAACCAACGCCAGAGACATGAGATGCAACCTATAAATTGTGTCACTCCATGGGACATTGGACAAATGACCCTACTTGTCTTTCAAGCCTAAGCCTTGGAAACCCTAGAGCCTCAAGAGCTGCGCTCATCAAGCCAGTCAAGGAGAAATCTTGAAATCTTTTTTTTTTTTTTTTTAAATCCCATCAGGGCTCCTTCCCAAAATGCCCTGTCTACACGTACGTCTTGCAGAACAATATGTAACGTGAGTGGTCGAGTCTCGGTAGGACGATGCAGTGCACTGGAAGCCGACACAAGAAGAGGATCTGGGCTTCACAAGGAGACGAGGAGTCTGCTGGAAAGGGAAGGATGCAATTCACCAGGGATAAGGAGAAGGAAGACGTGCAACCATCGCTTACCATTCTGCAGGCTTCTCCGGGGGGCTCAGACGACGCTCTCCAATCCACAACCGGACAAGTATAAAACCTTCTCTGCAAAGACACGGCAGCGCTGTCCTGGTTTTTCCTCTACGATGGTGCTCAGGGTCTCCTTGCAGAGCAGCTCAGCAACACACAAGCCCAGCGCCCTTCTGCATCCCCCCGTGGACAGGATCAAAAAATGAGTATCTTGTTTAGATTCTCCTTTGCGACGTCTCCTATTCCTGATACAAATGGTAACATGTATACAGAGTAGAGGCGCGCACACACATGAATGAGGAGAAGGGACCAATCCTGCAAATGCTCCGGCTTGACAATCACACATGCATTGAAAGCCAGGCAGTACCACTGAGGGCTGGGAGGGGGAGCCTGGGCTTTATCTCCAGCCTTCGCTCAGCCGTTTGCTCGCCTTGCCTTAGTGGAAAACACCCACAGGTTGTTCCTGCCTTCTCGCTGGCATTTTGTCTTTTTACTATTTGCTGTACACTCCACATACATGCTGCCTGCTGCAGAGGCTGGAGGTGGCCCCGGGCTTACCTGCTGCACCGACCAGCACCAGGGCTACAAGGGAGAAGGGGAAACCGAGAAAACTGATAAATAATAAGAAAAATGGCTGAAATACTGGAAATGTCAGAGGTCAAAGTCCAAACATGAAACAAGTTAAATGAGAAACGAATAAAGGTGTCTATCTAATATCTATCTATTATCTATCTATCTATCTATCTATCTATCTATCTATCTATCTCTCTATCTATCTATCTATCTCTCTATCTATCATCTATCTATCTATCTGTTATCTATCTATCTCATATCTATCTATCTATCTATCTATCTATCTATCTATCTATCTATCTATCTATCTATCTATCTATCCCTCTATCTATCTATCTATCTATCTATCTATCTATCTATCTATCTATTATTTATGTGCTTATCTATCCGTCTATCTATCTATCTATTATCTATCAATTCAATTCAATTCAATTCAATAAAGCTTTATTGGCACGTCCAAGTAAAACATTTAGCATTGCCAAAGCAAAAGAAATAATAGGTATTGCGGAAGGGGATTTGATGTGGGAATTAGGGGGTGGATGTTAGGTTAAAGGGGCAGTATTAATCTATTAACTATCTATCTATCTATCTATCTATCTATCTATCTATCTATCTATCTCATATCTATCTATGTATCTATCTATCTATCTATCTATCTATCTATCTCATATCTATCTATCTATCTATCTATCTCATATCTATCTATCTATCTATCTATCTATCTATCTATCTATCTATCTATCTATCTCATATCTATCTATCTATCTATCTATCTCATATCTATCTATGTATCTATCTATCTATCTATCTATCTATCTATCTCATATCTATCTATCTATCTATCTATCTATCTCCTATCTATCTATCTATCTATCTATCTATCTATCTAATATCTTCTATCTATCTCCTATCTATCTATCTATCTTCGATCTATCTCTCTATCTATCGCATATCTATCTATCTATCTATCTCATATCTATCTATCTATCTCATATCTATCTATCTATCTATCTATCTATCTTATCTATCTATCTATCTATCCATCTTTCTCAGATCTACAGTATGTACACTACCAGAAGATGAAAAAAGAAGACCTGGAACATTTATTGTGATTGATTTGAGATTGAACAAGTAAAACCTGTGAGTGGTGTTTGCTCGGTGATCACACAAGGTGGTGCCCCCATTATTTTTGGGTTCTGCAGCCTGGTATATGTTGGTATATGTGAATACAGGGGTGACATTAATACTGGGTGACATCTCTCCTTGCTGCCATACAGGCTGATGACGGTCATACAGATGCTGGATCCTCCTGTGGTCATCCCAAGCTCTTTCCATTTGGACCCATAGTTCAGCGAAGGTGGTTGTCATCTGCTATACATGAAAGCACATCCATCCAGTCCCAGATATCCTCAATGAGGGTGAGATCTGGTGATGGAGCTAACCAGGGGAGCTGCTGGAGACCCTGGGGAGCATGTAGTGCGGGCAGTGTGTGTGGGTTTTATCTTGTTGGAACACCACGTCTCCCAACTGAGTCAAAAGAAGCGGTAGGACTGGTTTCATGATGTCCTGGACATACCGAAGGCTGGTCAATGTTCCCTCTATGAATACCAGAAAGGAACAACCATGATAACTAATTGCACCCTACACCATAACACCTGGTGTTGGTCCTGTCTCCGCACTATGTATGATGACTGTAGGCGCTCTCCACCCTCATGTGAGCTCTGATGTGGCCATTGTTAGTACCAATTAAGAACTTGCTTACATCACTGAACCCTAATGTTTACCTTTCATGCCTCCAATGGGCTCTCTTTTGGCACCAGTACACCAGGGCGTTCTTGGCGATGAGAGGTCAGTGGCTAGTAGAGTGTGTGAATGTGGTCCTGCTTCAAGTAGACGGTTTCTTATGGTTATGGATACGGTAGCTCTGCTTTTATGGATATCTTGGCGTGCATCTATCTGTCTTGACCATCCAGAACCCTCTCTACGTGTGTGAGCACCCTCCTCTGACCACTGACGCCACCACTGATGCACCACAGAAACTTCTTCAACTTTTTCTGACATATTAAAGAGGTTTTTCTACTTGGACTCCCGGAATCAAGCCAGTGGGTGGTCCCACATCTAAGACCCTTCTCCTATAGTTGATGTCAAAGAGGGAGTCCATCAGTTCTCAGCCTTATCTCAACGATCAGCAACTCTTGGCACTTCAGCTGTCATCATACTACTCCCAGCATGCACAGTTGCTTGGCTGTTCTCTGACTTTCCATGGTAGTGAATAGAGCATGCTGGGAGTTGTGGTTTCACAACAGCTAAAGAGGTTGATGACCCCTACCTTAAAGGGGTTTTCTGGGATTTTGCTACTGATAGGTCATCAGTATCGGATCGGTGGGGGTCCGACACCCGAGACCCCTGCCAATCAGCTGTTTGAGAAGGTACCAGCACTCCTGTGAGTGCCGCTAACTTCTCCCAGCTCACCAAGCGCAGCGCCGTACATTGTATAGTGGCCATGCTTAGTATTGCAGCTCATTCACTTGAATGGGGCTGAGCCGCTCCTAGGTCACGTGACCAATGAACGTGACGTCACTGGCTTAGGAAAAGCTAAGAGAAGGCCGCGGTGCTCAGGGGAGTGCTGGTGCCTTCTCAAACTGCTGATCGGTGGGAGTCCCAGGTGTCGGACCCCCACTGATCCTCAGGATAGGTCATCAGTAGTAAAATCCTGAAAAACTCCTTTAACTAACCAGAGAGGATTTAGTAATTCAGCAGAGCCTTAACAGGCC
This sequence comes from Rhinella marina, assembly GCA_900303285.1. Lineage (NCBI taxonomy): Eukaryota > Metazoa > Chordata > Amphibia > Anura > Bufonidae > Rhinella > Rhinella marina. The sequence goes on from ONZH01013541.1 coordinate 34,864, forward strand.
TCATGGAGGATGCAGGCATGGCCCCTTTAAGCCTCTGTGCTAATGCTATGCTGTAATATTATTTTCTCCTCGCACTCGGAGGGACATAACTACATCAGATCGGGGCCATCACTTTTGGTAAACATTTTCCAGAGGCCCTTACTGTCGAGCTTTCTGTTAGAATAATGTGTTTTATTCCCCAGTTATCCGGCATTACATCCATTTAATATATCATTTCAATACACAAGCAGTTTAGGCTTCTGTGTGAATGCAAAATACTGATTACTCAGTCCGATGCTCCAGGGGCTTTTCTGATGCCATGTTTCACATTGAAAAACTGTAAGAATCTGCTCTCTCCAGTCTGTCATCTAATCAGAGCCTTGATATGATTTCTCCTAAGAAGCCCTCTGCTGGCCAATTAAGGAAATGCAGGTAAGAAAATATAAAAACCACTCCAAAGGCAGTAAAATTCTTTTAGTCTGGTCTCGGTAGATCCCAATTTTTTAATTTTTTATTATATTTTTTTTTATTATCAGAAGGTCATAGACATCCATACACATGAAGGTAGAGAAACAACAAGAACATAGTCCAATGTAAAATGCATACAACACAAAATATGTTATAGGAGACAATCATAATAGATTATTTGATACTTTTTCAGGTTTTTGTTTCTTTTTGGATTATTTTGCATTTCAGAATTTTTAAAGCCTTGGGTGACGAATTAAAAAAATAAATAAATGGTGCATTGTCATATATGGCAACAAGGCTGACAATCTATTATATATTTTTTATAGTAAGGGCCACATCACAGTTTTTTAGTGTTGTTTTTCACATGTTTTCTGTGCAGGTTCTGCACCAAAAAACACCACTAGACTTCCTCCCATTTGTTTCAGTTGGACCCAACACTTGCTTTTTTCCATGTGTAAAAAAAAAGCATTATGATCTATCTTGTCGTTGAATCTGTGCTGATTCTCCCATTGAAGTGACTTGGAAGCAGAAAAAATGGGCCGTATTTGTCTGCATGTTTTTTGGTACGGATCTGCACCAAAAATTCAAGCTGAAAATGCAGTTTTGTATTGAAGTAAACTCCCATTGGTTAAAAAAAAACAAGCTTTAAAAACTACATAAAAAACTAAGCTGTAGAAACCAGTGTCAGACAGCTGCTGCCAAGGCCAATAAAATAATGGGTTGCATCAAAAGAGGCATAGATGCCCATGATGAGAACATAGTCCTGTCACTTTACACATCACTAGTCAGACCACACATGGAGGACTGTGTACAGTTCTGGGCTCCTGTGAACAAGGCAGACATAGCAGAGCTGGAGAGGGTTCAGAGGAGGGCAACTAAAGTCATAACTGGAATAGGTGGACTACAGTACACAGAAAGATTATCAAAATTAGGGTTATTCACTTTAGAAAAAAGACGACTGAGGGGAGATTTAATAACTATGTATAAATATATCAGAGGTCAGTACAGAGATCTCTCCCATCATCTATTTATCCCCAGGACTGTGACTGTGACGAGGGGACATCCTCTGCGTCTGGAGGAAAGAAGGTTTGTACACAAACATAGAAGAGGATTCTTTACGGTAAGAGCAGTGAGACTATGGAAGTCTCTGCCTGAGGAGGTGGTGATGGTAAGTTCACTATAAGAGATCAGAAGGGGCCTGGATGTATTTCTGGAGGGTAATAATATTACAGGTTATAGTTACTAGAGAGGGGTCGTTGATCCAGGGAGTTATTCTGATGCCTGATTGGAGCCGGGAAGGAATTTTTTTTCCCTAAAGTGGGGAAAATTAGCTTCTACCTCACAGGGGTTTTTTTTTGCCTTCCTCTGGATCAACTTGCAGGATAACAGGCCGAACTGGATGGACAGAGGGCTTATAAACTATGTTACTATGTAAAACAAGTCCAAAACCAAAAGAAAAATTATGCTGAAAAAATTTGTCAAAATCTGTTGTGTAAACATATACTAAGACAAACAATAGATATAGATCTAGAAACTGACTGTAAATGAATACTCTTGAAAAAAAAACTTTCATGGTACCTCAGAGGTGGAGCATGTGACACCAAAGACCCACCCCTGCTCAGAGCCATCACTAAGAAGAACACAATGTATCAGTTTTGCATGAAGTCTTCCTTAGCTATACAGTAGAAACTGCAGATAATGTGATGTGTTGGATGTTGCTAGAGGGTCAGATGTGTTTGTATTTAAAGGGGATGGATCAGAGTTCATTAATAGAGATGAGCGAGTAGTGTTCGATCGAGCCGGTATTCGATCGAACACTACGCTATTCGGCATACTCGATTTCAATCGAGTATAACGGCGATGGCGCACTTAGAATTCGTTTCCCCTCCCACCTTCCCTGGCGCTCTTTTTCCACCAATCAACATGCAGGGGGGGTATGACAGGCCCGCGGAGCACGCTGGCAGCGCGAAAACAGCGTCTACATGGATTGGCTGGAAAAACCATGTGACCTCGAATATTAAAAACTCAGCTCTTCCTGCTCGTTCGCATATGCTGCGTGAACTTAGTCAGGGACAGAGGCTGGAGAAGGGACAGATAGGTTTTAGCTGTTGGACAGGCAGGAGCGTGATTAAAAGCCCTTATCAGGGCTACTATAGTGCAGTACAGTGATAGCTTTACTACAATATACAGTCTGCAGAGAACGGTTGCTGTATTCAGGGATAGCTGCTGGAGTAGGGACAGAGAGAGGCATTAGTGGTGTATTAGGTGCTCTGCTACATACAAAACTATATTTGGCACTACTGTTCTGCGTTCTTTTTGGCTGCAAAACCCTGTTATATACCTAGTGTGTATATGCACCATCTGATCTGGCAGTATACGGCTGTGAATTTTATTTTATTTTTTAAATATAGTTTATTTGGCTCTAGTGTTCTGGGTTCTGTGTGCCTGCAATACCCTTTTTGTATACCAGGTGTAAATACCCACCGTCTGACCTGTTAGTACACGGCTGTGTACCTAGAAATATAAAAAAAAAAAAAAAGCCTTTTCATTGGCACCTGTACTTTGCGTTCTCTTGCAAAATAATTGTATATACGTAGTGTTCATACACACCGTCTGATCTGTTAGTACACGGCTGTGTACCTAGAAATATAAAAAAAAAAAAGCCTTTTCATTGGCACCTGTACTTTGCGTTCTCTTGCAAAATAATTGTATATACGTAGTGTTCATACACACCGTCTGATCTGTTAGTACACGGCTGTGTATCTAGAAATATATTTAAAAAAAAAGCCTTTTCATTGGCACCTGTACTTTGCGTTCTCTTGCAAAATAATTGTATATACGTAGTGTTCATACACACCGTCTGATCTGTTAGTACACGGCTGTGTACCTAGAAATAAATTTAAAAAAAAGCCTTTTCATTGGCACCTGTACTTTGCGTTCTCTTGCAAAATAATTGTATATACGTAGTGTTTCATACACACCGTCTGATCTGTTAGTACACGGCTGTGTACCTAGAAATATAAAAAAAAAAAAGCCTTTTCATTGGCACCTGTACTTTGCGTTCTCTTGCAAAATAATTGTATATACGTAGTGTTCATACACACCGTCTGATCTGTTTGTACACGGCTGTGTACCTAGAAATATAAAAAAAAAAAGCCTTTTCATTGGCACCTGTACTGTGCGTTCTCTTGCAAAATAATTGTATATACGTAGTGTTCATACACACCGTCTGAACTGTTAGTACACGTCTGTGAAGGCAAAATATTGTAACAAAAAAAAAATAAAATGCGGAGGGGGGCTAGCGGAATCGGACGTGGACGGACGGGGCGCGGAAATGCTGTTGGTGGCCTTGTTGAAGCCAGTGGGGATACAATGCGTGCTGGTGAGGGTCAGCCAGGATCCCACTCATCCAGAATCCCTGCCTTTATGGGACAGTTAAGCAGGGGGCGGGTTACACCGCTGTTGAGGCCTGAGCAGGTTGAACAGGTGGTGCAATGGATAGCCGATAGCGCTTCCACACAGTTGTCCACCAGCCAGTCATCCACACAGTCTCACTCTGACCCTCCTTCCTCCACACCTGGCCAACAGAGTCATCCCACCATTGACCCCTCCAAGGAGCTCTTTTCGGGTCCTTTTTCAGATGTGCCGGAAGAATCCCAGGAGCTAGCACAGGAATTTGTTTGTAGTGATGCCCAACCACTTGAGTATTCGCCATCTCCTGCTGATGTGGACCCTGAACCAGCATCTGTTATCATGAGCGATGATGATGATGAGACGCAGTTTGCCATCAAGGGAGGCTGTTGGAATGTCCAGTGGGCAGGAGGAGGAGCAGAGTGAGGAAGTGGAAGAGGAGGTGGTGGATGACGAAATGACCGACCCCACTTGGCCAGGGGTGATGTCCAGCGGGGAAAGCAGTGGAGAGGTGGTGGTCTGCGCAGCACCGAAAAAGGCAGCAAGAGGCAGAGGGATGTCCAGAGGCAGAGGGATGTCCACAGGCAGAGGGATGTCCACAGGCAGAGGGATGTCCACAGGCAGAGGACAGTCCAGACAGAGAAGTGAGGCCACAGCCAGCAGGGCCGAAGCTGTTCCCGGCAGCGGGCAGTCGCGCGAAGCTCCCCCATCGAGGCCTCGTACTTCTGTGGTGTGGAGATTTTTTAATGTTTGTGCGGATGACAAACTGAGCGCGGTTTGCACACTCTGCCACTCAAAACTGAAGTAGGGGCTCTCAGAAGAGCAATCTGACCACCTCAGGCATGCGGCGTCACTTGGAAGTCAAGCACTGGGCTGAGTGGGAGAGAGCAAACGCAATACAACCTGCGCCCGGTCTTGCTGCCACTGCCTCTTCCCCTTTGTTGTGTGCTGCCACTGCGGTCCAGACCTCCAGCCAGGACACCTCCACATCTGCCTCTGCCTCGGCTACTTTGGGGCCTTCTCCTTCAGCCTCCCCTTCCCCCGCCTCTTCGCCTGCACCTTCACACTCCTCGTCCCAACAACTGTCCATCTCGCAGGCGTTCAACCGCAGGCGGAAGTACGCCTCGAGTCACCCCCAAGCCCAAGCCTTAAACTGCCACATCTCCAAACTGCTGGCCCTGGAGATGTTGCCGTTTAGGCTTGTGGAGACGCAGGCCTTCCGCGACCTGATGGCGGCTGCCGCACCTCGCTATTCCGTCCCCAGCCGCCACTACTTTTCCCGGAGTGCCGTCCCCGCCCTGCACCAGCACGTGTCGCGTAACATCAGGCGGGCCCTGAGGTACGCAGTCAGCGCAAAGGTCCACTTGACCACCGACTCGTGGACAAGCGCTTGCGGCCAGGGACGATACATCTCTTTGACGGCACACTGGGTGAATGTAGTGGAAGCGGGGACGGGGTCGCAAACAGAGACGGCCTACCTACCACCCCGCCCAAGATTGCCAGCATGGGTTCTGATAAACCCCCCTCCTCCTCCTCCTCCTCCTCTGCCTTAACATCGCCCTCAGCCGCTAGCTGGAAGCGTTGCAGCACTGGCGCGGGGAGACGTCAGCAGGCGGTGCTTAAGCTCATCAGCTTGGGCGACAGGAAGCACAGCACCCCAGAGGTGAGGGACGCCATATTGCAGCAGACGGAGATGTGGCTGTCGCCGCTGCAGCTAGGACCAGGCATGGTCGTGTGCGATAACGGCCGTAACCTGGTGGCGGCTCTGGAGCTTGCCGAACTCAATCACGTACCATGCCTGGCCCACGTTTTTAATCTGGTAGTCCAAAAATTTCTAAAGACTTACCCCAACCTGGCAGAGCTACTGGTGAAAGTGCGGCGCTTGTGCGCTCACTTTCGGAAGTCAACTGTAGCTGCTGCTAGCTTAAAAAAACTCCAACAACGCCTCCATTTGCCTGAACATCGGCTGTTGTGCGACCTGCCGACTCGCTGGAATTCCACCTATTCCATGTTGGCCAGGGTGTGTGAGCAGCAGAGAGCATTGATGGAGTACCAGATTATGAATCCACGCGTGCCTCCAACTCAGCTCCCTCAGTTTGCCAACCACGAGTGGCCATGGATGGCAGACATATGCGATGTACTGCGTATCTTTGAGGAGTCCACCAAGAAGGTCAGCAGCGAGGACGCTATAGTGAGCGTAACCATCCCGCTCCTATGCGTCCTTAAAGAATCACTCATCGCAATAAGGGAGAACGCATTGCACGCAGAGGAGACGGGGGTAGGAAGGAGACGCAACGGAGCTACACAGTCAGACCACACTT